>JAQQZS010000012.1:6358900-6374230 GCA_030068045.1 Platyallabes tihoni
AGAATAAGAAATCAGGAGGGGGGCAAATAGTTTTTCACACCACTGTGTGTGTGTATATATATATATATATATATATATATATATATATAAACAATATAACCAAACATGTAAATTAAATGTACTTTTAAAAAAAGTTTATAAATATGCACGTGTGTATACATACACACAAAATACAATATAATCAAATGTAAATTAAACATAGTTTTAAAACACATGCACTATTATGATCATGACTTTACATACACTCATCACGACCTTGAATGCCATATCAATACTGAGCTTGTAATGAATGAACTTGAACTGGTCTTTTCTGGGAAAAAATAATTGTACAACAGACAGATCTTTAACAGGTTCACACGTTTTAATTTAGTTTCCTTTTATTTGTTTTGGAATGAACATTGGAATGAAATTTAGATACAGGACCAAACAATAAGCCACAGCACAGCTAATATTTGGTTAAATGTCCCATAGCAAGATGCTTTTGGTAGCCTTCAACAAGCTTTAGACGGTGTCCTGGATGGGCTGTGCAAGCTACCGCAGTAATAAAAACTTGATTGTTTCTTCCGCCATTAATTCAGATTGTTTAATGATGAATTATGTGTTGAAGGAAGAATAATCAAACAAGAGTAAGACTAGAAACTACAAAGCAATAGTAAGCATCAGTGGATGCTCAAAGCCAATCCATTAAAATACAGGTAATGTAAAGAAAGAGAGGATTGGGGATGGCCAATTATCAGTTAGAGAGGAGAGAGAGGATAGTGAAAGAGAGACCAAGGCAGGATAAAGATACAGAAGAGAGACAGGAAAAGAGAGAGAGAGAGAGAGAGAGAGAGGAGTGTGAAAGACCAGCTCACCCCTGCTGGAGAAGAACACAGTTCTGGTGTGTTCCTCAAGCTAGCAACGGCTCTCTCTCTCTCGCTCCGATACCTGGATAAGTCAGATACAAAGGGACAAAGACTTACCAAACACATACACTCTGTAGAGACGACAGCAGCACACACACACTTACCACCGCATACAGCAGGGAAATTTCACTCGGAAATGTATTCAGACAGACGTGAAAATAATCCAAAGACTTTTATGGTTTGGATTATTTACTACAAAAGTTTCACATCCAGCAGATATAACAAGCAGCACTAGAGAGAGCGCGCACACATCTGTAGCAGAAATGTCAGCTGTAATAATCACATTCGCTCCACATCGCCTCCTTACCATCAGCCTCTGCAGAAGGAGCTCAATATTTAAGATTATTTAAAATGACTTTAGTTTGGCCAGTTAAGACAAATGACAAATAGATAAATAAATAAAATAAAACAAAGAGAAAGCACCAAGTGAGACAATCCTCCTCCTCTTACCCTCTTAGTTTACTTCTTTACCATTGCACTCAAAATCAAAGAGTCGAGTGCAGTGCGGTCAACTTTGTCCGTCATCTTGGATAACCCAAATTTTTCTTTACTTAATGTACACTGATTGTTACATTATACTACGTTCACAATTTTCTGCATTTCACTTTTAATAGTGGATATAGAAAGTCTACACAGCAGTTAATAGTCCATAATACTTTTTTGAGACGCAGAACATAAACAAGTAAATTACAACCACCAAATGTTAAAATAAGTGGAAAAACTAAAGGGAGAACAAAAAATATGTACAATACCCTGGCTTTATAATTGTCTGTGTGACCGTGTGCATAATGAACGAATAACATTCAAAAATCATGTTTAATTCTATACAACTAATCAATGAAGCAGGGGGTAATCGATTTAGTTAGATCTTTTCGAACTGCTTGTGTAACACACTCGGAGGACAGCACTATCTGCTCCTTCCGCTTGCATGAGCTCACAGACGCCCCCTGATTAGCTGTAGAGCCGTGATTAATGTGGGAGCACCAGGTACCTCTTATCCCTCTCCGAGAGAGTTCAGCCAATCAGCTCTCTCTAGGCCTCCGGCTGCGAGAGGTTACAGCATCACCCGGGAATTGAACTCGCAATCTCTGGATGACAGGGTGAGCACTACCACAGTGCCACTCTGAGGCCCGTTTATGGGAATTTTTGACCATTCTTCCAGAAGCGCATTGGTGAGGTCAGACACTGATGTTGGACAAGAAGTCCATTTTTGCTGCCAAAACAGCACTAACCAATTGAGGCCTGGACTCCATTAGACCTCCAAAAGTACCAAAAGTAGGAACCAAGCCGGCAGTAGCAGGTCCTTTAAGTCCGGTAAGTTGTGAAGTGGAGCCTCGATGGATCTGACTTGTTATTTTTTCCAGCACATCCCACAGATGCTCACCTGGACTGAGATATGGAGAATTTGCAGGCCAAGTCAACACCATGAACACGTTATGTTCCTCAAACCGTTCCTGCACCATTTTTGAGTGAGTAAGTGTGCATTCCTGCGCTCGTCCTACTGAAAGACGCCACTAACATCAAGGAGTGAACTTGGTCAATGTTTAGGGTTGGTGGCAGGACCCATGGTTTTCTAACAGAACATTGCCCAAAGCATTAAACTTCCTCTGCCGGCCCTACTTCCAACAGTGCATCCTGGTGCCATCTCTTCCCCAGGTAAGTGACATGCAAAGTTGACCATCCACAAAATAAAACAATCAGACAAGGCCACCTTGTTACGTTGCTCCATGGTCAACTCCTGATGTTCAAATGATCATGATATGTACTGTTGGCGGGAGAGCATGGCACCCTGACCACTCTGCGGCTATGTAGGCCCATACGCCAGAATTGCACCGACTCCCTTCTATCAAAACCAGCATTACCCTTTTTAGCAATTTGAGCTACAGTAGCTCTTCTATTGGATCAGACTACACGGGCCAGCCTTCAGTGCCCACGTGCATTAATGAACCTTGACTGACCCTGTCTGCGGTTCACCGGTTTTCCATCCTTGGTAGGTCCTGACTACCTCAGACTGGGAACATCCCACTAGAGCGTCCCTCTGACCCAGCCATCTAGTTATCACAACTTGGCCCTTGTCAAAGTTGCGCAAAACATTACACTTGCTTCAACTTTAGGGAGGAGAAAAAGAAAAGTTTCTTACTCCCTTCACCACTCAGTGGTAATAACATTAAGGTTGATCTGTGTGTAAAAGATACATCTTATCTCAAATAGTTGATACATCACCCAACCCTCCAATAGTTATTCTCATTAACCCCAAATTTGAGATGAAGATTAGGTGTCACATCATCTCAACAAAGCATGGATGGGGTGGTGAAGGGGGTCTGGTCAGTTATACAAACATTGGATTAGATAGAGACCATGGACTCCCTTGGAGGCCACTAACAAATGAAGAAAATGGGGCAGCAAACTGACATTACCCTGAACGGGATGAGGAAAAACAAAAGGACAACTTATCAGGGAAGCTGCCAACATATCTACAGCAACACTAAAGGAGATGGCAGGAACATATGGCAAGTACTGGGTCACTCCCACCACGTCTAGCTATGGGGTACAGTGTCTAGATGGAAAACTCTCTTTCCAGAAGAAGACACATGAGCTGTGTTTATAGCACATAGTGATTATACCAAGAAGGAACTCCAGGCATAATTCTCAAAATTTTAAAACATGAAACACGACTATCTTTATATAGCCAGGAGGAAGCATGGTGGTGGCATCACCACTTTTTAGAGCTGCTTCTCTTGCATTCTCTGCATCTGTTATATAATTAGAAATTATAAACCCCATAAAAACCCAGTGGAAGTGTGCAAGAGATCCTCCTTTACGGTTTGATAGATATGGATCATCGCACAGATGCATGGAATAAAGTTCATCAAATCAACATGTGCCAAGCCCAAAGGTGCTTTAACAAAATATTAGGCATGGGATGTGCATGCTTTCGCATCCAGGATACTCAAGTTCTTTTTCTCCCCTTACAGTTTCTGCTTACATATTACCTAATTTTTGATGGGTGCTGTATCACTGCGAAGATTTTAATAAGAAAATTACATGATTTATTATGAGTTTATGGCATCAAAAAAAAATTTTTACCTTGGTGCGTAGACTTTTTATATTCACTGTATGTGTAAATCTGTCTAACAGCATGATGCAAGCATACAGGGTTCTTGCTGTATCTGTTCAGGGTTTAAACAATGTTTTTCACTTTATTGGTGGTATACAAGTTTGCAGGAATGTTAGAAAAGCAGAGAAATGTGCTTTTTTGGGGATGGGGGGCAGGATATGCTTATGCAAACATTAGTGGAAAACTATAAGGTCTAGCTACTTATTCATCAAAGTTACGAGATGTGAAATTTTTATAGCAGGAATTGATGTACACAATTCAAAACAATGGATGCATGGATCGGTGCTATCACTCACTAGTTGGTAGAGATGGGTAGGAAGAAAAAAAAAAAGAAAAAAAAAAAAACACGATTTAGTTATGTATCACGGTTCATTTTTGTGCCAACTCTATAAATGATCTATTATATTTTTAATAGAGATTCAGCCATAAAAAATCAGTCTTGGACTTAACCACACCATAAAGCTGTGGTTAAGTCCAACAGAAGTTACGCTCAGCCAGCTTTTTCCTTCTTGCATGAATTAGTATGGAAAACCACACATTACACACCACGTGCGTCAATTAGTCTTGAAACACGCGCACAATTAATCAACATCACAGTTTATTTAGAATCCTACAGGTGGTGCCCTCTAAACTGCCCAAACACTAGAATCCTGTGTGGTAGAAGCTAATTATTTGCCAAGTTTGTTTATAAATAATTATGGCTACTCGATAAAAAAATTGCTTTTGTTTTCATTTAATTTAAATGAAGTTAGTTTGTATAGTTTAAATGCTGCCCTGGGTTTTTAAGTGTGATAACGAATATGAAGAATGGGCTACATTTAATGACTCATGCTTAATTCAGTTGTGCTAATGTAATATAAAATTGGGATATTAATATTGCGATTTTGTATTGTGATTTTTTTTTTTATCAAATCGACACAGAGTTACCATGATACGGTATCGGGTGGTGATTGGTGATTCCCATCCATACTAGTTAGTTTTGTTCGTTCGTTTTTCCCCTTCCCATCCGATGCTTAATCTGACCATCTGCTCAGAATCCAGTTCAACACTTTGTGGAGTTTTATTATGGAAATTACTTTAGCACTAACTAGCTGATAAGGAAAATAAAGATTGACATCTTACGCTTCAAATCAGCTTACCTATTTTACTTCGAGGTGACATTTGTGTTAGTTTTATCATTAACAATAATATGCTCAGATCATTATACCTATGGTGGTGATATTTATTTGGATAATTAAATTGCACATCAACCAATGTTTTTAGGATTGTTAATGTTCTGCTTGAAACATTCGTTAACATTCAAGAAGTAAATAGACACCTTGAGCTTTACGATTATATATATGCATCACAATTCATTCTAGGGCTGCACGATATATCAAAATCGTTATCGCGATAATGGTATACGCAATGTCTGTATCGCAAAGATTTGCGATAAATGAAATCGATGAGTGTATGGTTACACGTAAATAAAAAGTAATTCATTGTGTTGGCAGGTCTATGGTAACAGCAAACCAGAAATCAGAATATCTGCTGAGAGTTAAGTCATTCATAGTGTTTTGAAGTCTAAATATTTGCAACTTCCTTGACATATAGTTTCTTTTTAGCCTGAATTAGATTTAATTACATCAGACGAATATCTATTACCTATTTATTTTAGTATGATCATTACATATATAAATGATTTTTAAAAGACAGCCAATAATAATAATAATAAATGCATTTCTCTAGGGAAATGTTATATCGCAAGATATTATCGCAATATTCAACAATATTGCATATCGCATATTTTCCTAATATCATGCAGCCATAATTCATTCCTATTATTACACTTATTTGACGGTATTGGTGTCCCTGTGAAATGCTTCTTGTCTGCCATGTCAAAAGATCAGGGGTCACTTCCCAAATAATATTCTTCACCCAGCCACTACAGTTACAAGGCACCGTTAGAACCAGTGCTAAGCTCGGACTAAAGTGGAAGGATTTGGAGTCCCTAATAGAAGCAGAGAGAATGACACCACCAGCAGCATTATACCCATTAGTTTCGTTCATGGCCAGAAGTAAAAATTATAAAATGACTGCCTTGTTGGTCAATCTGAGGGTGGACTGTCCCCTAGATCTTGAAACAGAATAAAAATAATAAAATTAAAATTCAAGTAGCGTGACAGATATCCTTATTCTGTTTGAAAATCTAGTGAACGACAAGCCAGTCGTTAAATGGAAGTTTTTTGTTAAAAAAAAAAACTTCCATTTTAAGTTAGTTGTTAAACCTGACATTTTGTTACATAATAGGGCTGCATGATTCAATGAAAAAAAATCTCACCTTGTAAGTATGAAATATTGCAATTTAAAGTACGATGAATAAGTAGTAAAACATTTAACTAAAAGGATGTCTGCCAATCAAAAATATTTACAAAAATAAAAAGAAATTTAAAAAATTACATAAAACTATGCATAGATTACCTGTAATAAACTGCAGGCTTTTGGGAGGAAATAATTGTACATGTCCATGTTGCGATTTAAAATTATGCAATTACCAGTGCACACATTTTATCATAAAACTACAAGCGTTTACTTCTTGCATGTCCGTTTTCCCCCCTTTGTTTTAGCATCAGTGTGTGGAATTTGCATTGGTTCGTTTCGGGATCAGAAACAAATGTATACACACCTTTGATGAATAAAAGCCAAAACATTTAAAACCTTGCTGTCTTATTAATTTGACAAGATGCAGACTTTTCAATATGATTTAATAACCATGATTTGTAGATTATCAGAAATTCTCGGTCAGATGTGTGCAAGAACCCTGTTTCATCACTATGTTGCTGCTTGACAAACGTTTTTACCTGCACGTAAAAGATCATCTATTTACATTAAAAAGATAAGACATTAGGCTATGTATCTTCATATAGGATCAGTGAGGAAGGAAAAGGCAGAGCCTCCAATAATGTGAAAGTTTTAAAAATAGTCATGCACTTAAATTTATTCAATTTAATGGTGTGTTTTTGTTCGGCCGTTTTACTAGGCCAATGGTGAATGGTAGGATCTAAATAAATTTACAAATCACAAACATTGAGTTTCTTGACTCAAGTTACTTGACCAATTGTTGCTCGGATGAGTTTTTATTGAAACGAAACAAACAAAATAAAAGTTATAAATACAAACATCAGAGAACAAACTTGTCATGGCTCTTAAGGTGAGCCAAACCAAAGTCCTAACGAGCAAATTTCCAAAAAAAAAAAATTAAAAAAAAAAAAAGTCTGAAGTTATGTCAGGTTTTAAAAAACACAATTTAACTACTTCTATAAATGCTAAACATACACTTAACGGTCCTTCCAGCTACAAAACTTTTTTTTTCCTTCCCGTGGATTTTTTCTCCACTTCCGAAAAAAAAGAAAAAAATGAAAATGAAGCTCTACTCACAGCGATTATTTACAAGCAAGACCCTACGCCACTACCAGAAACCACAGAACGAGAGAGAGTAAAAGAGAGTGGGGGGTAATAAGAGGGTGTACAGTATCAATGTCTTGGGGAGGGAGGGTTGAGTGAATATTTGGACAGGAGCTTTCTGCAAGACCATTTCATGATTTAAACGTACAGACTTTTTTTTGTCATGTTTTTTTTTTTTTTTTTTAGAAGTCAAAAGTCCTCGTTTCTTTAAAATGTACATTGCTGGCTTTTAAAACAAAGAACAAATGGAAGGGATAAAAGTGGAGCATGGTTTAAGACAAAGTGTCCCAGTCATTCATGTGTGTGTGTAAGTGTAAGAAAGAGAGAAATTGAGATCGAGATCAAGAGAGAGAGAGCGAGCAAAAGAAAGCAAACCAATCAGGGGAAGGAGGAGGAACGGATACATTCTTGTCTTCAGCCAAAACGTACTTTCAGCCAATCAGGATTTGTGAAGCCAATTCTGGGGCGTGTCCTTATTGTGTCACTGACATACTCTACGGAGGGAGAAGGAGAATAGAAGTCAAACACTGCCAGCCAATCAACGTCTGTTTCTTTCTTTTTTTTTATCCTTTTTTTTTTTTTTTTCCTTTTCACAGGAGGACGTGGGAACGTGTTCGAGTTGTGTTATTTACTTTGGTGATTTTATTTTTTTTTTGTTGCCAAATACCTTTTCACAGGGGGGAGATGTGTGTATCGTCTACTTCCACTGCTGCCCATAGGAATCCTGGGAGAATTCCAGGCTGTCGTTGCTGTAGTAGTTACTGGAATAGTCGCCTCCTTGCTGTAGCGGCTGTTGAGCGATTGGCTGCGACCCCCAGTTCTGCTGATTGGTCGTCTGGCGTCGTTTTGAATCTGGCTGGTTAAAAACATCCGCCTTTCTCTTTCCACCCACGTTGCCGCCGCGGTTCCCACGGGCACCCCTGGTGCCACGTCCACCCCTAGGCGATTGGAAAGGGCCACCCCTTCCTCCTCCGCGTGCTCCCCGCCCTGCCCCCATGGGAGCGCCTCCCCTCGGCGGATAGCCGCCTCGGCTGCGGCTCGGAGGGACACCGCGTGCTCTAGGAGGTGGCGGAGCTCCACGGCTCCCACGGTTGCCGCGTCCCCGTATCGGGTACACGTCTTCGTAGCCATAGTAGGGATCATCGTAGCCACCACGGTAGTCATGGTAATCGTAACCGTAGTAGTCATCGTAGTATTCTTCATAGCTGTAGTAATCAGGCGGGTAAGAATAGCCACCGCGACCGCCTCGGCCGCGGCCGCGGCCCGGGGGTGGCATGCGTGGTGGTGGGTAGTAGTAGTAATCGTCATACCTGCACAGATGACAGAAGGCGGGATATAATAAAGGTTCTGGAAGGTGAACAAGAACTCCAAAACAAATGGACTCAAACTGGATAAAACCCAATAAACACAAACCACTTAATTCTCTAATATCGAACATCCCTTATATACTCAAGTGTAGACGGAGTAGTTCAGCATTTGTTATACAGCAGCATATTTTAAACACTGACTGTCCAGAGCTCTTAAGATTTAAAGGTTATTATATGCAAATTTTGTATGAACAAACTTTGTTCTTTCGTTCTTTCTAACAGTGTTTTTTCTGATTTTATATCTAACCCTGTGTTTCTGCTGGTCTGTCGGGCAGCTTGCCGTTCTTTCTTCTTCTTATCTGGAGGCTTAGCCAGGACAATCTCGATCTCCTCTCCTCCGAGCTCTTTCCCATTCATCTCTTCCATGGCCTGACACAAAGAATTCAACATTTACAGTCACATTCATTTAGTCCAGCAACTGTTGCCTTAAATGAACTTACAATACAATAATTGTCAATACTGATATATATATATATTTATATTTTTTTTTTGTCACACATTCCGGCTAATTTTTCTCACCTTAACAGCGGCATCCCTCTCCTCAAAGTGAACGAAGGCATAGTCCTTCAGTTTCTTAACACGTTCCAGTTTCCCAAACTGCGAGAATGTCTTCTCCAGCAGCTCCTCTGTGACAGAAGTGGCTAGCTTACGAACAAACAGCACCTTCACCTAAAAAGCACATGAATACAGATAATCATAAGGAAACCTAATTTAGAAAAAATAAATCCTGATAAATTTAAACAGTTAAAGTTTAACTTTAATAACGTTAAAAAAACAACCCACCTTGGCCATGACCTCGGGGTCAGGTTCGGCGACTGGGTCGGCCCACTCCACAGTCACGGGGTTGCCCCACACCTTAATTTTGCCGCTCATGAGGCGGCGGCGGGCCTGCGCTGCTGACTTGTGGTCCTCGTATTCGAGAAAACAGAAACCTCGGTTCTTCTTCTTGTCATCGGCTTGCGTGTACAGAATCACTTCCTGTAAACCCTCTGGAACAGGTATGCAAATACATGCGCACAATTTTAAAAAATAAATAAATTAAAAAAATAAAAAAAAAGGCAAAACTTTTAAAATACTCCTTAAATTTACCAACATGTAAACTGATGAGAATCAGTGATGTTAGCAGATCATCCTACTAGTTATCTGTGCATTAAAATATATTCAAGGTAAATTTATTGTTTAAAATGTTGCATGTTCTGACCCGTCACTTTGCCAAAGTCCTCCAGGATGCTCTCCCTGGTCTTGTTCTTTGGAATGGAGCCCACAAACAGTCGGTTGTTAGCCACCGAGATGCAGACTCCCAAATACTTTCCTGGCCTAATCTCATAATTGTCACACTGAGAGAGAGAGAGAGAGAGAGAGAGAGAGAGAGAGAGAGAGACCGGAGGAAAAAGGGTTTTAGTACAAAATTTTAGGCACAACATTTGACACAAAGGTTTGCCCTGTCTGCGAGCAGTGTGCAAAAGTGTAAGCACACGGATCTACACACTCACCAGCTTGACAGCCTCCTGTGCAGCATCTTTGCTGCAGAAGGTGATGAACGCGTAGCCACGGTTCTGTCCAGATAGAGGGTCCATCATTAACCTCAGATCCCATATGGGCCCGGCCTTCTCGAACAACGGAACCAGTTCGTCTTCATACAGATCCCGAGGAATTTTTCCCACAAACACCTACACAAAGTAAAAAAAAGAAGAAGAAATTTGTGTAATGTTCCCCCGGGGCATTCAAGTACTTGAATTGTAAAGTGTTTTTCCAAATGCAGCAAGAACACACTGATCATACTAAGAGTATCTGATTGAGGTGCTATCAAAATGTATGTCAGGAAGAAAGATTTGTTGGAAGATATTACCTCGGTGCCAATACCCGGCTGTGTGCCTGAGAAGACTGACTCTGGGGGTGGACCACCATATTTCCTCTGGCCTGTAGTGACATCCAAGGTGTATCCTGTCCTCTCAAGTAAAGCCTGGGGGTAGCAGGAAAGTGATGTAATAAATAAAAAAAAATTTTAATGCTATTCCTACATTACGTTTACTACATTGTATAAAATACTTCACCTTTATCTTTGACTCATCAGGGCCTTTTGTGGATTCCTGTATTTTGCTGCCTTGCTTTTCTCTCTGTCTGTAGGTCTTCATGACCCCACACAGGAAAGCGCTCTTATTCTGAAAGCCATCACCAAAATAATCAAGACAACAACGATTCACGTTACAGTGAAAGGGGGAAAAAAGAAAGAAGGAAAAAGGACCTTATGAAGGCTATGGGTAGAAAGATAACAACCGACAGACTCACTTGGACATGTGACAAGTCACTCTCTTTAAACTGCTGCAGGACAGACAGAGCTCCCTCTTCATTAAACTCACGCAAGGCATCAATCGCCCTCTCATCAAGGTCAGCATAGGCCACCAAACCTGCGTGTTGCAAGCACAAAACCTTAACCATGCTGCATGTGCGCGCGCACACGCATCCAACATATCACAATTTAAAAGCACCAGGGCGTTGACCTAGCAACAAAAAAAAGGTGTCAAATAAATAAATTTTAAAAATCTAAAAAGGTGCTTATCCAACAAACACTAGTGACACGGTTAAATATAGAATTTGTGGTGGAGTTTTTATCAACCAACTCACCAGTCTGGAAGATGTTGTCCAAGCTCTCTGCTACTTTCTGGGGAAGCCCGGCATCGATGAGAGTCTGGTAGTTCTCTGTGTGCGCGGCAGAGACGTCCATAGGCTCCTCTTCTTCTTTTGCAGGAGCAGAGCTGCCATTCACTTCAGCAGCCATTCCTCTGAGAAAGAAATACATGGAGAGGGAAGGGAGATAACATCAGTTTGAGGGTTGTTACAGTGCTTTGGTTATATGCAGACAAATATCTTAAACCTAAAATATATTCCTGTTACTCAAATTTATTTTCCCTGGTTCTCATCCCTCATTTTCCTCCCTCTGGACCCAACCTGGATCACACATCAGCTTTTGTTTCTTGATACAGGGAATGAGAATGAAAACCTTTTCGCTGTGTTATAAACTATCATTATTTATGCATTATGCTGCTGTCGCTCACATGACCCTCAGTTTTTCCTGATATAGCATGCCTGTCGTTCCCGAATTGCCATGGTGTCTCCAATCAATGATTAGATTTTGGGGTTAGTGTGCCAAAAAATTAATTGTCACACAAAAGAATCATGATTTGTAACCGAATTTATTCCCCCCCCTCTCTAATATATGGTCGCCCTCTAATATGTGGTAACATAAGTCAAATTCAAAATCAAATTCAAATTCAAAGTCTGAACCATTACAACTTAAAAGGTGTAAGGATGTGTGTATATTTAAAACTTGCAACATAACTGGAAACATCTTATTAACTTTGAAACAATAATTACATTATAAAGAAGACAAGATCTTTAACGCTGACTTTGGAATTTCTTAAATGTTTGTTCCTAAAGAAATGGCACTGGCAGAAAGGTCCGGGGTCACCCAGGGCGAGGGTACATCTAGGAACTGTATGCAACTCTGCTTTGCTGCAAAACCAAAAGACTAGAGCAGAATCCGAGTCTGAAGTCCACCACTCAAGTATTTCACACAGGAAGTGTGTGTACGCGTGTTGTGTAAAGCATCTCAGGGGTCATGGGGTGAGAGGAGGAGAAGCTGGATCAGGTCCGGCTCCACCCCCTGGAATTGTAGCTCTGAATTGAGGATGGAAATTACCCTCAGCTACTACTAAACCTTACACGAAGTCCTGCTGCCATGTCACGTGGTTGTCGGGAAGGTTTTGAACTAAAAAGCTCCATCGTATAAAATGATTGGAAATCAGCCTAACTTCGATAGGGAATGCAGAAGTTTGTGAACCCGTGCTCGAGCGAGCAAGCGCGGGCTACAGCGTTCCCGCCCCCTTCTCAGATAACACACACACACAAAAGCACCAGATGTATATATTTTTTAAAATTAAAATTATGTAGTTAGAAAAAATGTTTTAAGAAATAAATCCTCATCACTTAGTTCAGCCACCACGGTATGGGTGTGTGCGCGCGCAACACCATATAGAATTGTGTTCAATAATTGAAACCTGATCATAGAAAGACTACCGTTAGCATGCTAACTTGCGCGCGCGTTTGCTAATACCTGTAGCACACTTAAGATTAACGGCCAAGCTAAAATGCATGCTTCGTTATTTGTTCCACAAACAACAATCTCCATTCTGCACTGCAATATTTTTTTTGCTAAAGAAGCAGACGCTTATATACAAGAGCGTTCCGCCCCCTTAAGAAAACTAGCGCCACATCGTGCTATCTAGGTAGCTAACTGAAACAAGCCGAAAACCATCGTTAAGCTAACTCCAAGTTGTTATATTACTGATCGGGTGGAATTAAATGTTAGAAAGAATAAAATGTGAACAGTTACGGTGAACAAACTAACGTTTATAAAGCAAAAATTACGTTTGGACCGGCTAGCAAACCGGCTAACTCGCGCGTATTAGCCGCGGCCTAGCCGTTAAATCCTTTCACAAATTCAAACCGACCAACCGCCAAATTAACGGTTTAAATAAGCTTACCGTCGTGATTATTATTAACGTTTCCTCCCACGGAGCGACACCTGCACAGGTAAACGCCTCAACCGACGCTTTTCAGCAGCACTGAAAAAAGCCACAGGAAACGTGAATGAACGCGTGTGTAAACTGGCGAGCCACGAGACACACACACACTCACGCAAGAACGCACAAAAGCCCTCGTCGCTCAAACACGCCACTTCCTCGCGCGGAGCCAATCCTGTGGCTCGATTCCAATTCCACCATTCCCACATTTCCCCACCCTAGGCCACTTCCACTTGATCACTTTTTTTGTCGTGGTGATTCATTTTAATGTGGAACGTATTTCGGTTCCATGTAATATTAAAACAAATACATTAAACGTTTAAAAAAACTTGTGTTTTTATAGAGAAAAAAGTGTTTGTTCTATCCTTCTATTCTGTCGCCTTCGATTGGAACAGAACCCAAAATGGCGCCAGATTGCGCACGCGAGCAGAAGGCATGAAGAGAAAAAGAGCTCGCGGAGTAAATGAAATGCGCGCTCAATGCGCGCTCCATGCACCGTGAACGCGCTCGATCGGTTCATGGTGCTCACGTGACAATGGTATTGTAATGCATACATGCAAACAGCTGTGCTAACTGTGCCTCATCTGGTGCTTTTCATTCATTTTGTCAGGCGTGGCATAGCATATGCACCAGGTGAAAAACTAATCACTCATTCATCAATGAGTCCACTCAAAGCAAATGAGTCAGAAACAGAACAAAAGATTATTGAAACCCATTTGACAAAAGGAGGTGATTTCTCTTTTTTTTTTTTTGCTTTAACAGCAGCTTTGACAATAATGCAAATAGATTTACAGCTCAAATTCAGTTTTGTTTTGTTTGCCATGTACACAATCATACACACACTGTATGATATGCAGTGAAACGTTTATATGACTGTCCCTGACCAAAAATGGAAAGATAGGATAAAATAAAATATATTACAGTTAAATAAAAAGTAAGCAAAATAAAATAATATATCATATAAAATGTCTAAAATACACAGGATTTACAGAATGTAAAAAAAAGAAAGTGTAATTGAATATATATATAGGTGTATATATATAGGCCGGCATTTGCACAGGCAGTTCCATCACAGTTGTACGTTATCATGAACTTTTATGTCATACTCTAATCGTGTCACAGGCGTCACGTCACAAATCGTGTCACAGCATCATCTACAAGCGAAAACGCTTACATAAGGCCAAGCTCTTCCAGGCAGAAGAAGTAGGACCTGCCGAAACATTAGAGAAATGTGAGGAGCAGCAGCAAGTTGCCCACACACACTCGCAGGTAATGGTAGTGTGTGTAAGAATTCAGGTTGTAAGGGCATCAAACAGCAAAATCTTCAGGACAGTAATACATTAACTTCAAGAGGGGGAAAAGTGGCTGGTGATGGAATAACAGTTTCTAGCTTGTACATTGTAAGGGACAACAAGAACACACTTGCGTCATGGAAATTCACTAATATTAAATGTAAATTGAATCAGATAATCAGATGTTTTCTGTTCTGTCTCCTAGGTGGGGAAATCCTCTAAATAGCTGAATCACTGGCAATCTTTGAGCGACAACTAAATAGCTATCTGTTTCTTAGGTTCTATATATATATATATATATATATATATATATAGACATCATTGAAGTAAAAAAATAAAAAAAAGTTTTACTCCTAAAGTAAAACATTTATATAACTTTCAGCATTCATAGTGCCTCCCAAAACAAGAAAGCTAACCATACCGTACACACCTATACCATCAGAGATGCTGGCTTTTAGTTGGCATCTGGACGGCGGATTGTGTTTACCGACAGTGGTTTATGGAGGTATTCCTGGGCCCATTTAGTAATGTCAGTGACACAATTTACATTTACATTTAGGCATTTGGTAGACGCTCTTATCCAGAGCGACTTACAAAAAGTGCTTTAAAGTTTACATCACT
>JAQQZS010000012.1:6399506-6410214 GCA_030068045.1 Platyallabes tihoni
TGTAAAGCTGCTTTGAGGCAATGTCAATTGCTAAAAGCGCTGTACAAATAAAATTGAATTGAATTGAATTGAATTAAGCCATTCCATAACCCTCCTGTATATGGATAAGGATTGATCAGGGTATAAATGTTTCATCATAAAATAATTGTGATAAGTCAGAAGAACTTGGCATTGATGTGCAGTGATGGAGGCAGCCAAATACTTAAGCTGGATAAAGAAATAAGTATATACTCTGGTGGATTGGCTATTCTAAATTGTGTCTGTGTGTTTTGGATGGAATTCAGATTCCTTACAACCCTTACCCATACAATCCACTTACTGTAACTGAATACACTTCAACATTAAGTTCATAAAAAGTCCATTAGTAACCTGAACTGCTGCACACATTGTCTTTGGGACAGCACCTTGTCCAGTAATGCTCTTTTTTCTCTCCTGTAGGACAACATACAGATTTGCTGGGTCTGTTTGGACACTTCTCTGTCTAACCTTTCAGTTCAAATGCTGTTACAGGAGCATTATTAAATTAGGGTCAGGATAATGGACAGGCCATTTTACTTCTTACAATGTTGCTTTGAGAAGTGTTTGGGCTCACTGGAAAGAAGACAGTGCTTGGAGATCATCATAAAAATGATGGGGTAATGCATCAGTATTCGACAAAAATAATTTAAAAGGTCCAGTTACTCACTAAGGTCAGATCTGTTGAATCGAAATCCTTAGATAGTTTGATTTATAGTTATAAACTAACCATTAAGGGTGACACATTGAAATGCAATGGCTTTTGCTTATCCTGGCCTATGTGAGTAATACTGGCCTTTGTTGAATACTGCTGCTGTTACAGCGTTATTGTTTCTGTTATGTTCTCCAAGCAACATTTGCCCAAACACTTCTCAAAGCAGCATTGTGTGTAATAGAATCACCTGCTGGGTCAGATGTTTTCAGTGTGTGTTTAAACAAACAAACAAACAAACAAACAAACAAAGAAAAAATCCCTCCTGTTAGTATTGGCCAGGACTTAACCAAGCAAATTAGATTTCCCCTATTGTGACCTCATATAGCAAGAGCCTCTTTTCTGGTTCAATCTTTCTGATTTAAAGAGGTACAGTACGTAAGGCTAGGCTACAGGGTAGAGCCTTATTGCCAATCTAGCCTTCTTCAGCTCTTAGTTGTTTTTTAACATTTATATTGCTAAAAAATGAGGATGTCATAGTGAGTTAACACTCTCACATGTATTTCTCCCCTTCATTTATCAGAATTGTGGTTGTGAATAACCTAAAAAGACAGATTGTCCAGGAAAATACATGTCCTAAAGTTTGGTTCTGGGGCAGTTCATTTAAAGCTACAGACACTTAAACAAGGCGTTTGAAAAAGGAGTAAAAACAAAAAGAAAATCAAGCAGCCAGAATACGTGATCTTTGTTGTATTTCAGCTGGAAAATTAGCGGACACATTTTGGAGACCTCTAAGACGTATAATACTTTATTTTCAAAGTAGTATGATATGTGACCTTTAATCAGTTGTATTGCCTGTGGGACAAAAAGTCTGTCCCAACATCTGTCTGTGTTTGCTTTGTTACTTGAAGGTAATAGTGAAAAGCAACTGTGGCTCAGCTTGCTATAGTCGTTTAAGATCCTCAAAGCCCTCCATATCCATCCCCAAATGGAAAGAGAGGACTCTCACTTTCATTGATTCCCTCAACCATTTTTACAACCCTCTGTGGAGCCGTGTGCTCAAAAGAACAGATTATGTCAGTCAGTATGCTCTCAGTGGTACCATTATAGAATGACCCGAGGACTACCTGTTTAATGCAGATCCTCCTCAGCCCCGAGTATGTGGTAGAGGTTTTGTATCTTCAGTCAGCTTCAGTGGACCATGTGATATCCTGAGAGACATATGAGGACATGTGAAATCCTGTGGAATTTAAATCTGCTAAGTCTTTGTACTGCAGTCCAATTTATTGTGAGTGTGTGTTCCTGCCTGCTTCCTGTATTCAAGGACCAGTTCCTTTTTTCTCAATGTTTAGGGTTCTGGCACCTGTGTGACAGTGATCTGACATCATCTCTGTATGCTGTCTCATAGATATTTGAGATCAGACCGTTTGATGACATTTGTGTCATGCAGAGCTACGAATACAGGACATGAAAAAGAGGGCTTAACACACATCCATGTGGAGCCCCCCACTGATCGTTAGAGGATATTAAATTTGGGGTCTATCCTTATCACCTGCTGTTAGTCACTCAGGATTATTTTAGGCCCAGTTCTTTGAGTTAAGGCTACTCGCATTTCCAGCCTGAAGTGACTTACGTCTTATATTTTTCTCTAATTTAATCTTACTCTAAGATTTTTTTTTAGGGCTGTCTGAATGCACAAATATTTCAGATCGGATCTCAGTCACTTTCGTACTGTATGTTGTCCTAGATCTGATATATATACAGTATATCCAACATATGGTTATGTGACTTGAATGAGAATGGACAGATCAGAATTCATGCGTTCATGCGAACTTTTTGCCTCTACGCATGCTGATGTCATTTCATAGCAGCACTAGTAATAGCTGCTAAAACTGTTAAAGCGAGCCATCTGGCATTCTTCCTTCTTCTGGACCTCAAAAAAATACAGCCAACTAACTGTTTGCCATCGTCCAGAACAAAATACCAAGCATATTTTTGTGTAAGTCACACTCAGTGTTTGAAATGAAGGAGTGTTAGCATGAACTCATTACGTGTTTTAACTCGGATGACGCGATGTGCGCATGTGTGCCATTTTAGGGACAGGCGCAAATGTCACTAGTAAATATGAATGTCAACTGTCATGGCAAGGAAGTCTGATCTGAACAAAAGAATCGTAATTGAGCAATGTGGCTTGTAATGTAAACGTGGAACTAGTGTCTAGTTTTATGGGAACTATGGTAATAAACTGAATTGTAATCTAAGAAGAGCATTCTCACATACGTTTCCTTTTGTTCTAGATAAACCAAGGACAGTGTGTAGTGCATTATCTGTCAATCTGTTTTGGTGAAATTAAGTATCTCTCGAAGCACCTACCTATGATGCGAGTAAGTGCAACGAAGCATCAGTCATTTAGACATGTCACATTGTTGTGTTTGGGAATATGCTCAAGGATTGACTTTTCAAAACACAGATAGATTGAAAATGTCAGTAAACACATCAGCTATATGCCCTTTGCATGCTCTGCGGACGCGTCCAGAGATTCCATCGGGGCCGGTTGTTTTGCCTGTGTTTACTTGCCGTGAGATCTGACACACTTCCCATTTAGGGATCAATAGTGCATTGTCTGCATCCGTAGTGTGTGCTCTCATAGAGAGATCAGCCTTATTTATCTCAAAATGGGCGCAGAATGCATTTATCTCCTGCGCAAGAGTGGCGGGGCAAATCTCAGTGCAGCTCAGCAGGTAAACAATAACAAACCTAATATTTGATTAGCCAGCTTAATAATGTAACATAATTACAATTTAGCTCATTAAAACAATGTCCTGAATGCAGATTAATAATGAGTAATGCTAGTAATCAGAAAGTCGAAAGTCATTGGTTTGACATGATGTGATTCACCTACAGGATTGTTAGGATGCAACACAATGCAACTTTTTTAATCAGAAAAATGGTATGCCAGTAAATATAGTGGGTTTTTTTGTTCAACATTTACCTTTCCTTTCACTCTGCACAGAAATTGCTTTCTGCATCTTATAATATTCAAGCCTATACACACTAATATTTGCAATGCTCAATTGTGATGCTCTACTAAGTGTTCTAATAAATGTGTGACTGGCATCCCATCCTGGATGTGTTCCTGTCTTTTGCGCAGTATTCCCAGGATAAGCTCTACCCTACCCTACCCTAACATAAAGCATTTAATGAAGATGAATAAAAGAATAAATGAATGTTGTATGTACTTTTGTTCTATTCCTGTATGAATAACAGCTTCAATACACTGGTAAAAGCTATAGCTTGTAATTACCATTTCCCTAACCATTCAGACACATACACTCACCTTTGCTCAACAGGCCACCTCTCGGGGTATATGAGTGGCGCAAATGTTCAGCCCCCACAGAGGAATTGCGCTCTGGGGACCATTGGCATTTGCCAATGACGCACATGCACAGCTGTAATCCGGGGCCAGAGACACTTTATCATTCATAGCTGAAGGATTGCATGAGAGGTGCTTTTCAAACAGTGCAATTAGTTTCCCTCAATCAGAGCCAGTGAGAGGAAAAAAAAAGACCAACTACCGAGGCTTGAGTGCTCCCATTCAGCCTGTCGTACAAAATGAATTAAAACACATACTGTCTGAGTTTCTGAAGTGACGGAATGACTGGATGGAGTTTTCCGTGGCCTTGCTACCACTCATGTTGCACTGTTTTACTGACTAACAGATTGACACTTGAAAGGAAAGCTCTTCAGGTGCTCTGTTAATATGTTTAGATGATCTTTAGCCTATAAGGAGGATTTAAAGATAACAAGATAAGTGATTGGGTTGTGAAGTGGAGATTGCTTTTAAGGCAGACTGCTGTTTGCTGATGATTAGGGAAAAATTTAAGAAATATTTTTATATATCAAACTAAAATATTATTAATTTTGTCTTTTTTGCTTTAATCCATTTAGAGTATGATTTAAGTTATGGGGAATAATTCCCACATTCTACAACCCTAACACCCTAACCTCTTGTTTCCTTCTCATGCTGCGATAAGACCACATGAACTTTTGTATGTCTTTTACATCCTGTATATGTCCAAAAGTAGTTCTTAACAATCAAAGTGTTTATATTTCAGAGATCTTCTCTTCACCAAACACAGAGCATGGCTACAAAACAAGCCAACCTGTGCTACACAGATCAGCCATAACATCAACACCACTGCCAGGTGAATGGAAGAACATTGATTACCAACTATACTGGTCACAGGATTAGGGGAACACATGGCTCAGCTATGCCTGAGGGGACCAAAAGCCTGTCCATTCGGATCCCACAGAAATGTCTATGTCACCCAAATCACGAAAAAAAATGGCTATAACAGAAAGGCACCAGAACACTTGGTGCATCACAACCCCAGGTTGGTGGCCTTGGGCTCTTTGCCCATTGGGCCCCATGAATTATACATTCATGGGGCCCAATGGGCAAAGAGCCCAATCATATATTCATAGGGCCCAATGGGAAAAAAGCCCAAGGCCACCGACCTGGCCAACATACTCCATAATCTAATTGAATGCTCAGGGGATACACTAGACAAACAAGGCTGATTCACATAGGCCTCACCCTGCAACTCACAGCACCCAAAGGATCTTCTGGCAATGTCCTGGTGCAGCATACCACAGCAGAGCAACACCCCATGGGGCCTGAGCTTCCTCGGTGGCACAAGGGGAGCCCAAACCTAGGTGGAATTCATGTTAACGGTTATGGCTAATTGGTGTATATTCATTTTCCAAATGGAAAAAAATTAATACTAAATCAATTATTTATTACTGTATGTCCTTATGATTTGCTGTTGGGTCTAAACTGCAGCAACAGCCTTATATCTCCAGGGAAAGTGGTCTTAGGCAATCATATCTTATGAATATTTTAAAGGTCAAATTTCTTTACCAACTTAACATGAGTTTCAGAGCAAACTTATGTTAAAGAGTGTATGTTAATGCTCCAGCTGAAATAGTGATCAGTTAATATATTGTTTGATTGTATTCCTCAAACTCCCTTTATTTTACTCCTTCTCCAAATTCATTGTTTCTGGAAATGAGCTACTGCTGAGCCACAGTCTTTCAGAGAACAGCAGGGCTGAGCAACAAGCTGGGGAAGGAGCGCTTCTTATATGAGGTCACAATGGGGGAAAATAGCTTGTTTAAGGTATGGCCAATATGAAAATGGAAAAGGGACACATGTTTTGTTCATGCACACTGGAGATCCATCTAATGTTGCATAATTTGCATAATAAATCACCTTTAAGATTCTTACAGTTGTTGCTCACAGTAGGTCAACTTTATTTACAAAATATCCTACATATGATTTTTGCTTCTCTCACTCATGAATATCTCTGGTGTTATGCATGCAACTGCTTACTTATGTTAATTTCCCCCTAAGTATGGAGACTTTTGGGACACGAAGCAGTTTGAAACAGAAGGCACTTACAGAGCAATGCTCTTATGTAAATGATGCTGACTGTTTATTATGCTTCCTTTGATGCTGCAGGGAGTGAACTGACATGGCTGCAGATCCCTTTACCAAGAAATAATGGAAGTAAACTTTGCTGATTTGTTGTGGTGGGAACAGAACGAGCAGCATCAAAGTGGAACATTTTTGAGCATCATGCGCAACAATTGACTTCATACACACTTACCATTTGAACCCATTGAACCTAGTTATGAAGATAATTTCACTTAGTCCCACTGGGTAAATGAAATGATTGCATAACCATACTTGAAAAGGGATCAAAGAACTCCTACAATTAAATACCATTCTGTGTACATAATGGCTTCTTCTTGGCTGGCTCTCAGACGAGTGTCACTCGCACACTTTTGTGAAACTTGACACGGAGCTCATTGATTTGACACATTGAATGGTAACCATGGTTTCATATGTAATCTTCATTTTCAGGGTTTTTTCTTCATATTATTCTCTACCTTCCTGTCTCTGGGGCTGCTCATATAAAGTGCTATACAAATAGTATGTGAATTAAATCAGGGGAAAAAAATACAGAATGTCATTCTTATGAGTTAGCTACACAGTTGTAAGTCTACAGTCATTTTCTTGATTAGTCAGTCTGGTTTATATCTGCTCATGTCATTATAGTTTTTCTTAAATTTCTTCAAAGAGCTCTATGTTCTAGTGGAGCATCGAGCATAATTGAGCAAAATGATAGGTGAGTTAGTGGTAATGTTTTCCAATTAATGCCCCAAACTCAGGCACAGGGGTTGCATAGCATGCTTAGTTGAGCTTCTAAACCTGGGTAAAAATTGGGAAAAAACCAGGAAGAGCATCCAAAGTAAAAAACTTTGCAAAGTCAATGTGTGACAACCCAGCTTGTGACTTCTTTTGGCCAAAGAAACGTAATGAACATACACTTGAATAACAACATGACTTCTGCTTTAGAGAAATCTGCAAATGTCATTTCAAAACATACTATAGTCTGCAGTACAAAATGTTCTTCTGCAGTATGATACTGTAAAGATGAGAAGTCCTAATTGCACACTGCATGCTCTGAGGGTGCCATCTCATCCCATCTCTCTCTCTCTCTCTCTCTCTCTCTCTCTCTCTCTCTCGCCAATTAGAGCTACAGAATATGAAAATGCCCACAGCGTAAATGAGTACAGATCAGACCGCAAAGACAATATGATTGATTCAGCATCTGCTGTAGCTGAGATAAATTCAACAAAAAGCACCATGAAGACGCTACAAAGATTGTAGGTTTTCACACACACTTTATGAGTCTTGCCATCATTTCTGTTGGTGATTCCGAGCCAATTATTTTACCTGTCTGGTCTTTTTGTATTTTCCATCTTGGACTGTTTATTTGTGTTCATTTGGTCTGATGTTTTTGTTTTTATTGTTTTTGCTTTTTTTGGCTGTTGTATCAGAGTTTACGCTTGTTGTGCATTAAAAAAAACTCCTGCGCTCAGACCATATAATTTTATTCTGTTTTTGTTACATGATTATGCATTTGAATACAGTGTTAAATATAGTATTTCAGGTAACAAGTGTATAACTATAGGTATCGAGCCAGAAAATGCCACAGTAACCCCTGTAAGCACAGTGCCTTTTATAAAATACTTGGAAGCAAAAAGCATCTTACCATAAAATTTGAATTGATTTGGCTTTGGTAGGAGTAAAAGTCTCCTTATAGAATATTACATGTGCTTTTTCAGGTTGGTTGAAGAGTTTTTGAATGCTGGGTAGGAAGAACATTTCAATCTAATGCACAAAACAACAATTTTTACCACATCATGGAGTTAAACATGATCACCACTGTAGTCAGGGTGGTCATTGTCTGTTACCCAAGTTGTAATATTATCAGAAAAGTCTGCAGCAGGGTCTTCCATGATGGTATCATTCACTATTGATTATACAGTGCCGACGAAACATGCCTTCTGCTCTTAGAGGTTGGCAAAAGACCAGCATTATCTCATCAAATCAAATTGGTGCAGTTATGAGTAATGAAGGTGCTTAGGGGAAATGTATTGAAGTAGAAGTACACATTTTTATTAAGGAAATGTAGTAGAATAAAAGTCAAAGGTTTTTTTTCCAGAAATATAAATAACAAAGTAAAGTAGTAGGTGTAATTCCACACCATAATTACCTGCAAAATAATAATCATGAACAATCATTTGCACAATCATTTGCACAATTTGCACAAACCATTGCAGCCTTGCACACACACACTGCTGCCTTTCTTTCTTTTTTACATATACTTAACCGAACACTTGTGTAATTTGCACACTATCTCTGTTTTTACAGTGTTTATATTTTGATATTCATTTCATACTTT
Organism: Platyallabes tihoni; assembly: GCA_030068045.1. Lineage (NCBI taxonomy): Eukaryota > Metazoa > Chordata > Actinopteri > Siluriformes > Clariidae > Platyallabes > Platyallabes tihoni. The sequence goes on from JAQQZS010000012.1 coordinate 6,407,988, forward strand.
TGCATATTTTTTATATTCTGGTTTAATTCAATGTGAATATATATATTTTTTTTATATACCTATTCTTTTGTATACCCATATTTATTTATTTAAATTTTATATATATTTTTAAACTATTTGTATTCTATTTTTCTGATTATTTTCCACTTTTTTAGCTGCATTCATTAGGGGGACAGTAAAGGAAGAATATCATTGTTACAGGGGGTAACATGTTTCTTTACTGTGCATATGATAATAAAAACTTGAAACTTGAAACCTGAAACTTTCTGTGGAGAACGGGCGAAGGTGTGAAAATTCAATTATTCTACCTTAAAGTATTGATTCATTATGAATGTGTTTATTAGCAGAAAAAAAGTAAAAAAATTAACTAATTAACTAGCATTTGCATATTCTTACGTGCTGTTTACACCTTAACACTGTTTCTTATATAGGTTTTTGCAATTTATTAATTGGTAGTTACTATCAAATAAAATACAAACTCAAATGCCAGTCTTAAAATATTGTTCTTGGATAAACAATATGTTCCGGCGCAATTAGAAAAGTCCACAGAGGAATATCAAAAATGTCACTTGGAAATCAATAGGAACCATGTTTCCCAGTTTAAAATTGGAAAAGTATAGTTAATTCCAAAGGACATGTACGCAACATATGCCAAAGCACATAAACTTAAGATATTCATATACTTATTACATTTTATTTACATGCACCTGACTTCTGTATCTCAAAGTCTTTGTTAAATACATACACACACTGTTGACTCCAAGATAAGGATTCAAAACTTAGGTTTGGAAATCAAAGCAAGGTTACTGCACATTGTTAAAGGCCATATTGAAACTCTATGTACTGGCAGTAGAAAGACGAACATGCCAATTAGATATATGTGAGTCACTGACTCATATGTGAGTTGCATAAGTTCTATTTCATGTGTACATCTTTTCCTTGTGGCTTTGTTCATGTGGAAAATATATTTTTAAAAAAGACATGGCAAAAACACTAGAATCAGGAATGACAAAGAAGAAAAAAGTGACTCATTAATTTCAAAATTGCAGTGATTATTCATAAATGCCTTAACAGGGTTGAACAGTGAAAAAAATATTTTGAAAAGAAATCTGCCTGACTGATATTACAAGTGCTTGAGAGATGATTCATCACTGGATTATTGCTAAGCTTCTAGCTTCATTGAGACTAAATAATGCTGCATGGTTCGAAGGTTATGCTATCAAGATATCTAGCTTATCAACTTAAGATTACTTCTGATGCGAAAACAAACTATCAAAACTGTCAAATAAGTATTAATAATTGTTTGACTGGATTATCAACTTTTTGATGTATTATTATTATTATTATTATTATTTATTTTAAATTTTTTTAAGGAGTGAAAGGTTGCACCACCAAAGCTAAACACAGGATGGTTCTCTTTCAGGAACTCGTCTCATTGTACTATTTAGCATCTTTAAAAAATTTTTGTTAGAAATCAACTGACAGTTGATAATTTAGAAAGGAAGAGAGGCGTGTTATCGGATACATCATTCATTTATTAAGCCAATTAATTTTATGCTGTGTTATAATTGTCATATTTTTAATCCTCCAAAGCTTTCTTTGCCCCATGCAGCTTAGCCTCCATTTCAGACCTTCCATGTGAAATTGTGTTCTTTTAAATAAAAGTGGCATTATGTAAAAAGGTAAAGCTGGAGGGCATCACAAATGTACTAATAACTGAAATGGAGGATCTGTAATAGGTAGACAGCTTTTTAATGGTTTAGATGGCAAATAGATAACCATTCCTTGAAAATAAAATAAAAAGGTCTGGTCTGGAGATAATGTGTTTGTTTCCTATTTTTCACAGGTTATATGTTGCCTAGATTGCATCCAGGACATTCATGTAGTGGGTCTAATTTTGTGTTGTTACTATATTTGTTAAAAACAAGAGTATTATAAAGTTGCTAAATGGCTCATGTTTGTTGTTTTTGTTTAAGTATTGTGAGATGCCAAAAATGTGTCAAAAAAGACCCATGATGTCTGTCATTCAGGAATAAATATTACTTATATTGTACTCAACAAGATTGTGAGTGTCAGCAGAACAGCTTGTCTATTTGCTTAACCTCCTACTACACCAGGGGTACTCAAATATAAATTTGAAAGGTCCACTCGCCAAATTTCTATTCAGTCCGAGGTCCGGAAAAATGACAGTCCAATTTCAACTACAAAAAAAGTCAAACCCAAAATT
>JAQQZS010000012.1:6410314-6436030 GCA_030068045.1 Platyallabes tihoni
ATTGAGAACTCATTTGGATTATGATTAAATTAGCATGTTTGTTTTGGCGTCGGTCCAGATTTAACCGCATTTGAGTCATCAGATTTAACCGGAGTCCGCCTATTGAGTACCCTGGTACTACACGTAGCCATGTTACCTGTATGTCCTTGAAATTTGAGTGAAAGTAGTAAAAGGACGTAATATTGTCTGCTGTGCATTTTTGGACATGTTTAAAAAAAAATACCTTTGAGGACGTTGTCAAAGCAAGACGCAGGAAGAACTTAATAAGGACGTAGTGAAAATGATAGCATTGACCAGCTAACAGTGTAACTAACACCTTAGGGACTTCATTGATGTTCTACATGCAATGATTGGATGTCGTTCTGATTGATCTGTTATTGGGATATCACTTTGTTGTTGCTATGTCAAGGGAGTTCACACAATGACCTCGTTATGTCCTCAGGATTGTTTCATGTCCAGGGTACGGTCACGGCACAAGGTATAAGACCACATTAAATTCATATTATGTCCTTTTGGTGCTTAACATATTTACGACACGCAGGGTTACCAGATTTAGTGTAAATATACAATTCCTTACACCATCACTTCATTTCGAAAAAAGCACTTTTACTCTGTATTTATACCAACCCACCAGACACAATGACAAAGTAAGCATGTGATAAGCACCTGGTAAGAGCGCAGTGCGATATGCTCAGACATCGTAATAACTCGGTTCGATCTCATAGGACATGGTCTTGTATATATTAGAAATTTGTGACAAGATGACAGACCCGTTGAGAACCTGACAGGTACAAGGCTAGAAAGTATTATGAAATACGTGGTTCTCCATTTTGGCCCAATTCCAACTGCATTCATCATTATTTTTAGGTTGCAGTTGGGACCTTGATGGTCTTTGATGGGGACCTTGGGACCTTGATGGGGCCCTAAACTTTTAACTCCCCTATAGGTCAAAGGATTAAAATAATTTGGATTAGTGATAATTTGTAAAATAGTGATGGTGTTAGTGTTAATTTCGTCTACAAAAATAATAGAGAAAAATATTTGTTGACAAACTTTTTTCCTGTGAATAAGACGAGACGATGACAAGACGTCACGGATATCAATGAACACTGACAGTGATGGAATCTGCATGCAATATCGTTGAAGAGAAAAGACGAGACTAAAAATAAAAACTAATAAAACATCTGTCTTTATTTTCATTAACATTTAATTTTTGTCACAATCTACTACGATACGGTGTTCATTCATTATGATATGAGCAGCAGTGTTTCCCGGGTCACGGCACGCGGCACATTGGGCGTTTGCACGCACATTGACTGGATGTTACAAGCTCAGTCATCTTTAACTCTTGGTCATGACAGCAGGATTACTCAGACAAAAGAGAAGAGCCGATATTTGGGCCCATTTCCAATAGTAGTAATGTTGGAGGGGAAACAGTGGGGGCACACAATTGCTGGGAAAAATACCACTAACCTGAAGAGAAGAATCGAGGCATACCATAAAATTCAACCGGTTTTACACCCACTTTGTCGTAATTATGATTTGTTACATGTAACCTATTTAATTAAATTTAATTTAATTTAATTTTATAGCTATATTGTTGCCTAACCCATTAAGCTAATAGGTTAGCAAATGATTGTGACCCATATCAGCTATCCCTATCTCATATCCTTACATTCATATTAAAAAACAGATTTTAGGGTTAATTAATAATAAAACTAGACTAAAATACTTAAGAGTTCCTCTGACTACAACTTAACTAAAATGCCCAGACTTTTAGTCAACTAAAACTTGACTAAAACTAAAATAGGATGAAATTGACTACATATAAAAAAACTAACAGGGACATTTTTTTCCTGGGACTAAGAATAAGACTAAAATTTAAATAGCTAACAAAATTAACAGTACATGGTGTATTGAGATATTGTTGCTGTCTCTACTGTTTCCATATGCAATGGTTTGAGTTTGTAGATAAGAGAACAGAAAGTTCCTGACTGATAGTGAAGTTACCCATAAATTAATTTAACTATGTCTCTGCACTGCACCAATCAGTTTTGTTACTGCTTTTTATGCTTCTCTTTCTACCCCAATGGTTGTGCTACTGTACCTATCCTTGTGCCCAGAAAATCCAGCTTCCACGTTGTTGTTTACAAGAATTTTAACCTCCAAAGGCCTACAAACATCTTTCCGGTCTCATCCTGAGAACTATAAACTAATGCTTTTGTACTGATGTCTCCAAGCTCTAGCTCTAAGTCTGCAGTTTACAATCTCTTGCCCCTTCCTGAATTCTACAACCTCTTTTTCATGCCACAAGGTTTATTTTCCTTTTGTACAACCTCCTGCTACAATCGTAAAGGCTACAAGCTCCTGCTCCTATCCCGAAATCTACATCCTGAGGTCTGTCAGCTCCCATATTGCAGTGTAAAGCTTCCTGGTTCTGATCTGAAGTCCACAAGCTCCTGCACTGTCCTGAGGTCTACAAACCCTCTCCTCAGGTTTATAGCCTCTTGTTCCTCTCATGAGATAAACAAGTTTTTACTCCTATCCTGATGCCCATGCAGTTTCCCTAATTAACTGTAATTAGGTTTATATGCTGTTACTCTTAAGTCAAGTTCTTCCACCTCTTGACTCTTCTATAAGCTATACAAGTTTATGAGCTATACATTTTTTTTACGCTATCCTGCTTTCATCATTGGGTTGACAAGCTTGTGCTTTTGCATCAGGTTAACAAGCTGCTGCTCTTATCCTCTATAGCTTCCCGGTTTTATTCTGAGGTCTATAATTGTTTTGCTTGTCCTGAAGCCTACAAACCTCATGTCTATCCTCAGTGCTATAAACACCTTATCTATGGATGTATAAGGTTTGTTTCGAGGATTTAAACTTCTTGAAACTATCATGATGTTTACACATTCCTGCCCAATCTGGAATGCATTTGTCTCATGATTGGAAAGTCCCAGATTCAAACCTCACCACCAAGTTTGCACTCTAGAGCCCTTGAGCAAGGCCTTTAACCCCACAACAGCTCATAAGTGTAATGAACTAAGTGCCTGGATAAGGGCGTCTGCCAAATGCCATTAATGTAAACCTGAGTTTGAATTTCTTAAATGTTGGACCTCATAAACTATAAAAGATTATTCTCAATTCTGACCAGGGAAGGACAGACTCTAATGATTAGTATTCGTTCTTTCTGAATGCTTGTCCTTGCTAGGAGTTAAGGTATCATCAATGTCTTTAAGGCTAATTTACAAAGTGCTAATAATATGCGTTTCATGCATCAATGTAAACATCTTCTGGAAATAAAAAACATTTTATAATATAGATTTTTGTTTTATTAAAAATCATACATAGTCATTTTGTGCTCTGAAAACTGTACAAGTGAAAACAATGGAAAAATAAGGACATACAAATGTAAAAGACAGAAACAGTTAGACTTCAGATACCCCATACTGTCTAGGACTGCAACAAGAGGGAAGGTTATTGGCACACAGGGTTACAGTGTTTTAAAACACAGGACAATACAGAGGGACCAGTGTTCTGTTATTCAACAATCTGGGGGAATCAAGTAGAAAACCAGGGGTATGTGCCTGAAACATACTCTATATTCTATTATTCTTCATATATAATTTCTATTTTTATCTCCCAATTATTAATCACATGACTCAAAGTCATGTGCTTTCATCCATCAAATCAAATTCATGGAGAAAGAATCTTTGATATTTGCTAATACAGTCCTTAGACAGTATTATCATAAATGTCTCTATATGCTCTATAAACATGGTACAAAAATTCCAAAAATAATAAAAATCTGTCATGGGTCTGACATCACCCTCACTTGAGCAACAAGTGTCCATTATCATATTGCACTTTTTTTTTTTTTTTATTCACTCTCTCTTTGAATATGAGAGTCTGTTTGCCTCTACAGCTGGCACTGAGGAAGTTCTGCTGGAGTTTAGCGGAGGGTGAGAACAACCTCAAACCACATGCCGAGGTGCCTCAAGGCCCAGTGCTAGGGTCTTTGAGGTTACACATATTTCTCCTTGTTGTCAGGCTATAGAAAGAGCTGGTCATGGAAATGGAGGAAACACAAATAGTGAGATGATCCACCAGGGCATACAGCCAAGCAAAGATGATGCTTTCATCCTGAAAGTGTCCACATGCTGCGCGCACCTAGCCTTTGGTACCCAGAACGTTCACTGGGCTTGCTCCAGGTGTAGCAGTGGTGTCTCACAAGTGGTCACATGGGTTTGCACATATTTGTGAAGCCACACCTCCTTTTATACTCTTGTTATTGTTCCTCATGTAGTTTTTGGGAAACAAATATATGTTTTATATTATATTTGGAAAATTTATCATGACATTTAAAGGTAATGAAGACAAAAACGGGCAGAAAACAAATTACAGCAAAAGCAAGAAAAATAATCTTATAAATATAAATCATAGCTGAAAAAGGCAAAAATATCAGCAATATTCCATAATAACAATGACAATTTAAACAATAAAAATAAATGTTTAGCTCTGATAGTCCTATTGAAGCCTTGAGCCCAGGAAAGTTATGCTATTAGACTCTGAATAGAGTTCAGTGAAAGAGTCTGTAATAAGCTCTGGAGAAGCAGCGCTACGCAAAAGCGATATAAAAACGATAACCACAGCGCAGACAGTTGGCAACATGCGTCCGTTCACCTCAGGGTGAAAAACAGCCAACAGGCTGCTGGGAAGTCACTCGGTGCCAGTCCTTCTCACGTGGTGAGAGCAGAGACACTGGAAGAAGTCGGGCTCAAGGAGCCGAGCAACCGGTCGCCCTTTCCATACTGAAGCCGAACGAAAACTGAACAAAAGGCACAGGCATGAAGACTACACCTCTCCTGGACCAGACGGAAGAGTTACGGGAGAAGCTCTTGGCGGAAAAAAACTAGAATCTTTCTGTGCCCAGAGGAGAACCAAAGCCACTCCATCAGATCCATCCATCCATCTATCAGATCCACTTACCCCCTTCTCTGCTATGTTAAGTTCCATTAATTATGGCTACAATAATCCCAAACTATGCAATCTGCCCTCTTTATTTCTTTGGATATCAGGACATGGTTTTTGGTTCTCTCTTTCCACCCCTACGCTCTATATATCCTTCTTGACCGCCCAATTTCCCTTTCTGATTCCGCCCTCTCCCTCTTCTTTCCCAAACCAAAAAAGAGCCAGATTACACAGGACTTTTTTTGGTAAGGGCCTCACACTTCGGTCTGCAAATCGATGATGTCCTGGCCTACTAGAGGGATGGCAGTGCCAGGCTTCTCCCACTCTACAGAAGGCATCTCCAAGGGAGAAGCTGCCAAAGGCTCAAGGTCCTTCCGCACCCATGATGGCGGCGACGCCTGTGATCGGGGCATGGTCTCCCATGAGCGCTCGCCCAGTGCTTGCTGTTTATCCTGGAGGAGAAAACATAATATGGGTTAGGATCTCAGCCAACCATGTCAGTCTCAACAGCCAAGATTCTCCCTTGTGTTCTGTTGGACTATTTTTTTTCCTTCTTTATGGAATCTGTTTATGGCACCAATGAAATGCTGCAAGGATATAAACATTGCTCCTATATAATATTCCTCCCCTACATTTAGAGATTAATGTTATCCATCCATGAGATTAAGAGCACAGTGCATGCAGCATTTTCTATATAGTGCATTAACACACTTGTGTTAGTAGAGTTTTAATATCAGCGCAAGTATTGAACTGAATAAACGTTATTTTTCTCTTAAAGCAGTAAGTATTCCTATTCCGAAAATAATTCTTAGGAGACACTTACGCTGTGGCTTGTTTTGTCACTTCCTGCAGAAGACACGCTCCATCTCACAGACTGCACAGAAGAAAAAAAATAAAAAATTATTCAACCGACTTACAACACACTTTTGAAGAGTTCACAGCATTTCAATTTTATGTTTCCCCCTCCCCTCCTTTCCCCACCTCTCCTTCTGAGCATGTGCAATTTAAGATGAAAGAGAACGAAGGTGAGAAATTGAGATTGAAGTAAAATGTCAGATGGCTGCACTAAATGGCAGCCGTACCCAGTTTCTGATGCAGATCAGTTCTATTTGCCAGGGTTTATTGGCGTCTTACCTTGCTATCAGAAGCGGGTGATTCTCTGTCCCTTTCAGCATGATGTAATTTCCTGTTGAGGTCCTGGAACATGTTCTGATGGCGCTTTCGCGTATGCATGATCTTCTACATGAAGCACAGAACAGAACGAAGAGGGTTAGAACATCTAATATTGAGATCTTTTATGAATCCTTCCTGTATAAGTCATGAGATTGGGTGGATGCTCTATTCTCAATAATAATTATTTTTGCATTAAAAAAAAAAAGCCATGCCAAAGGCTGTAAATCTTCTAAATAATCTTTCGCCTGAGAATGGCACAAATGTTTCCAGGAATAATAACACTGCTGTCATGGAGGTGAGTTATGAAAATGCAATTACCTCAAAGTCGAGCTCAGCATAACGAGATTTCTGCCTCTGCAATGTTCGGTTTGGAGGGAAAGACAGGAAAAGAAGGGAAAGAAAGAATTAGTCATTCTTATGAGGCAACTCTAACAAAAGTACATATATAACCCTATATTATGAAACTATATTAAACTATAGGAACCAAAAAGTTTGCTTTGTTCTTATATAACTGACTAATAACTTTTCTAGCACCATTTTGCTGCAAAAATATATATTTCCACTCACCCCCTCGCTGACCTCCAGCGAGCTCATGGACAGTGTAGAGATAGTCTCGCTCTTCGACATCATGGAGTTCATCGAGTCGAAGGTGTCTCCTAGCAAACTGGTGACGTGGCTCTCGCTGGAAATATTGTGCACGTTCTGCAGGGGTGAGTCTCGCTCTGAGTACGACATACTGGTGCGGTCGGCAGTTAATGGCTTGGTGGCGTAGGCCGCCTGTGGTTCGGCGTATCCGCTTCCCAGGTGCATGATGCGTGCCTGGGGCAGATGCTCAACGCTGATGTTGTACTTAGCGGAAGAGATGTCGTCCTTGGGCTTGGAGCGCAGTGTGGATGTAGTGTTGGGCATCAGCATGTAGCCGCTTGCGTCAGGGACGCAACCTTCGGTCGGTACGCGCACCAGCTCGGGGTCCATCTGTGTGAAGATGTCGCTGTCGCACACGTAGACGGGCTTGGAGCTGGGCAGCTCACCTCCACGGGTCTTGTCACGACGCAGGGTCAGAGTGTGGCTGGAGTAGTCGGGCATGGGAGGCATGTGCGTTTTGGCGCTGGGCTTCGAAGGCAGTGTGTGGAAGTTGGGTCCCATGGGAAGTGGCAGCTGAGGAAGCGGCATCTTCTCCTCTGAAGAGCTCTTCATGCCACCTGACATGATGAGGAAAAATGATTAGATGGTGCAATTTAGTACAAACATATTTAAAACCAAAATATCCCTTAACATTTCTTTATTTTGTTTTAGATAAACTGCTGGATTGTGGTCAGTTACCATGTCGACTCACACCATAGTTCCTGCTCATACTTTCTATAATTATAAAGTCTTAATCAGATGTTCAATCTATTTCTGAATAAATCTGACAATTTTACTAAGCAACAACAACAACAAAATAACAGGAAGTGTTAAGCTGGTAATCTCACCTGGTCTGTTTGAGTCACCATCCTTCTCAAAGTCACCCTACAAGCGAATTAAAACAGAGAGGGAGGAGAAAAAAAGCGAGGATTAAAATTAAATCAACAGCTATTTGTGAATGCCACAGGCCATCATGAAAAATGCATGAGAATGCTAATGCGGCTTCCTGCTCCCGATGTGCCGATCTGTGTGCGCTCGTGTGTGACGCTCACCAAGCGCTGCGTGTGGCCGTTCTGCAGTGAGCTCCCAGAATCGCCGTTCCCATCATCCTTACGATCGACTACGCGGCATTTCACGGCCTCTTGTACCTATAACACATATGCACGTGTTTAATATTTTGCATTTGTAGCTTTTCCATGCCACGTGATGGAGAGAGTGGACTGTATCTGCTGAGTGTTTGCGTCTCATTTCCCGCTCACCTCTCGTCGCAGGATGCAATGCACCATGACGATGATGAAGCCCTCGAGTGAGTCGAAGACGGCAAAGAGGATCTGGAAGAGAGCCGAGCGCCGGTCTGTGATGGCCAGGACAGCCGACATCCAGGTCAGAGCCAGCAGAGGGAGAACCACGCAAGAGCTCCAGAGAGACGCCCTGCAGGAAGCGGAAGAATGGGTTAACTACAGCTAATGCCAGAGTGTGATCTTGGGCTTCCTTACTTTAACGTCCATCCATCGAATTAATACAAAAGCCTATTTTATTTTTGCCTTCAAATGATAAATGGTGTAATATTTCTCAAATATTAAAAAGAAACCTCTTACCCTGCTCTCTCCTTCAGCTTCACATCTGTGATCCCATCCTTCGACACAAGCTTATTAAAGACCAGAATACCGATCACCATGTTCACCTAACACACAGAAAGCCCAATAATGTCAAGACCAACACAAAGGAATTTTCATTGCTCTATTACTATAATACTAGTGGTGTGTACATGTATGTGTATATGTGTTGTTTTATTTACCAAGACAACGGCAGCTGCAGGTCCAACAAATGAGTACAGAAGTCCTCCTTCAAGAGACAGCCAGCAGCTAGTGGCCAACGCAAAAGAAAAGCATTTAATGTTAATCACTTGGGGGGCAAAAAGCAAGATGGGAAGAGAAACAGAAAGACGGAGAAGTGTGTTAAGTAAAGTGCAGTTGACTCACTAGTTGACGGTGCCGTATCCCTTGGCCTTGGTGAAGCCTACAGAAACAGCCACGACGAGCGCGGGCAGACCCCAGCCCAGGCACAGGAAACGCTTGCGGATGATGCGGTTGCGCAGACGACCGGTCACGGCCATGTACGACTGCCATGCCTCTGTCAGAACCCAGCAGAAAGAGGACAGGAAGAAGAAATGGAGGAAGGCTGCTACCAGGGTGCACATGACCTGAGAAAGGGGATAAACATATAGGCAGGCGTTAACGTTAAGCATTTCACGTTTGTTAAAAGACATTCGATGTAGAAGCACCAGGAAACAGTGATGTCATACCTTGTTGCGAGCCTGTGTCTGACCGATCAGGATGAGAGCATTGGAGCAGATGATTGACAGACAGAAGTTGATGAGGATGACCGAGCGCTCTGAACGAATATATCTGAAAGAAACAAACCAATCAGTCAGTTTATCGATCGGGGTGTATTGAGCATTAATGCTTTCGTGTGTAAGAATGTACGCATTGTTTTTATGTTCTTACTTCCAAACGGAGACATAGATGATGATAAGCAGTAGCAGGGTCAGGGATGAAACGCCACATCCTACGATCATAGTAACCGATGGCAACAGGTTCTTATCCATGTTCTAGGAAGAAGAAGATGAAAAATGTTTAGTGATCTCTCTCACTCTCTCTCTCTGTCTATCTCTGTTTTCCTCCCCCCCCCAATACACACACAAATCCCTTGAGGCAACACGAATGACAGAAGTAGGGCAAGTTCTGCGGGAAGGAGAAATAAAGGTGAGATGTGGTCATGTGTATGCATGTGTGTGTGTGTGTGTGTGTGTGTGTGTGTGTGTGTGTGTGTGTGTGTGTGTGTGTGAGGGTGTGTGAGTGTGTGTGAGTGTCCTGCAGGGGCCAGGTGGACTAAATCTCACCTCTGCAATAATCTGTGTTGTTGGCGAGTGAAAGCTAAATGATCATTTTGTGCCAGCAGGCAAACAGTGGTGTGTGAAATGGTGTGGAAAAAGAATATAGCAGGCACTGGGCCATTAATGAACAACAGAAAAAAATCATTAAATATATAAATATATGTATATATTTAGAACTGATATCTGAACTATGGCATCTGCAGCAGATTTTATAGCTAGCAGGTTTGCTTTCTGCATCTCAGACATGTATTTATCCTTATAGTGCCTTTGCCTGCAGGTTTTCATTAAAAAAAGGTCATTATTTTTACTGATACTTCGGTAGCTGTACCATCAGCATGTCTTTATAATGTCATTTTCCTGATTTGAACTCAATACTGTATGAGTAGTTCATTATTATGCCTTATCACTAGGAAAGCCTTTATAAGGAAAATGATTATACTAAGATTTTTGTTAATGATCTATTTGAAGTGTTTCTAAAGTGTTATAATCATGTTAATCATGTTAATGTCTTACATTTAATAACTTATCATCCAATTTAATTAATTTACACTGCAAAAGTAAACAAATGTTTAACTGACAGGCTGGAAAGTGCCTAAAGATTCCATTTAAAAATCGGTTGTTTATGTAACAACCTCAGCAGCAACCTCATTTCCCCTCTCATCTGTGCCAACCACTCAGCATTCAGCATTCAGCATCAGCAGTATACTAATCACCGGCCTGATCATCAGTTTCTCACTGGTTCATGCCTTCAGGTAAACGTTTTTTATGCTTAAATGATTAATAGGTGAAAATGAGAGCAAAAAAAATTGGCAAAAATGTGAGCCAAAGAAATCCTATTCCTCAAGACTACTTTAATACAAGAAAACCTGACTATTTCGAGGCAAAATATAAATAAATCAGAGGGAGGGGGTCAAGACTTTTGCACTACAGTAGTATTGTATCTACCCACTGTAGTATTGTATTTATGCCTGGAAGCTCACAGACATGTAATATGAATGCTTTCTCCCAGAACACTGTGTATGTTCCAGCAGAGGAAGTGTGATAAATACAGCTAGTGTGACCCATATATGACCCAGGCAGGTTTTGCCCTTGAAACATGAAATGTTTGTCTGTTGGACAAGAAAAAAAAAATCAGGACAAGGAGGCCGCAGAGAATAGAGCACGTCCTAATGATGTCCTGTTCCAATGACTCACACAAGATGGACTGGTTAAGGGCATTTAAACACAAAAGGAAGTAGAGCATGTCTCATAAGATCTTGTAATGCTGTGCTTCCTGTCTTTTGTCGCAGGATTTAAGCATCCTGCTTGGAGCTACGGAGTCATGAAAATGCCTGTAGAAGATCGCTTGATAGAAGTGTTTGATTTCTATAGAAAAGACAAAAGTATAAATTTTCTTTTGTTTCAAATGAAATCGGATCGATGGAACACGAGAACAAAGAAGACAAAAAAAAACAGCTATTTTTTTTTTTTTTAGAAAATAGATTTATCGATAAAAGTCGCTTCGATAAAATCCCATAAGCCTGGCTATAAAATAAGACGTGTGAAAGCATTAGTCTTTTGAAGGCCAGTGCACTTGCTCTTCCTGCTCTATCTCTCGGACAGCTCCATCACACAAGGAGCGGGTGCGCTGCGGATGCCGTTGCCAAGGCAACAGCAGAGCAAGATGCTTTAGGTGCAGCGAGGCAGCCTCCAATCAAATGAGGAGGAGAGAAGATCTGCACAGCTCTGCGCAAAAGAAAAAAGGAAAGGAAAAAGAAAAAAAAAACCCGAGCATCGTTCTTTTTTTTTTAAATAAATTTTTTTCTTTGTGTTTTATTACGTTATAGGCCTCGGAGTAAATAAAAAATGTCAACAGCAAAACAATATATGAGGTTTTGAAAAGGAGTATTAATTTGAAATAAATGTTGGAGAGATAATTAACCAGCGTCTTTTCTTCGAACCGATATTTAATCAATAACTGATAACCTGGAAGCATGCATCTACATGATCGCTGTCTGTTAATGCCTGTTCAGACATGTTGCATTAACCTGTCTCCATCTATAAATATATTTTTTTTGTTTATTACATCCTTCCACAGACAACAGCGCCATGCATGCAGACACGCACAAAAACACTGACGCATACACACACACGTACGACAACAAACACATCTCCCACGCAAATGCAAGCACACACACACACACACTCATAGAAGACTCACCGATTCGGGGTTCGGACGCGCTAAGATGGCGAACGTGGAGAGAGCGTCACACGCGCACCTGGTCCTGCCTGAATCGAGCGCGAGCGCTCTGCAGCCGCGTGCCGACCACGAGCCCAGCAACGATTCACTGAGAGGGAGAGAGGGAGAGAGAGGGGGAAAGCAAGGGAGGGAGAGGGGAAGAGAGAGTGTGTGTTTCAGTGAGATCTCACACTGCAAAATGAACCCTCATGATTCCCCCCCCTCCTCTTCCCGCATATGTGCTGTGCATAATAGGTATCAGTGGTAAAGAAGGGAATGATAATAAAAAAGACAAAAAAAGAGGCAGATCCATAGAACCATTACATATAAAACAGCTTCAGTGGTTCCCTGAGCAAATCATTAAGTAATTAAAAAATATATATATATATTTAATTGGTTTGGTCTATTTTTCCTAAATAATAAATTCACTAATAAATTCAAATGGCCACAGGTCACAAGCACTGTTTCTCAGGTCACATGACCACCTTTACAGCACATGAATCATGTCTAGCAGCCAAAATGTCTCCCATCTCTTTCTCTGTCTGAGAGAAGATGCGGTTGCCATGGCACCCTTGGCAGTGGAGATGGCGGGGCAGCAAAGGAGAGTGGGTGTCAGCTCTCGTGACCGCACACGAAAATGGTGCAGTCGAAGAAAAAGATTGTTGGGATGAAAGTGGCGATGGTGCAACGTTTATAATTCCTGCACCGGTCAATAAGTGTGTCCGCTCAGCGCTCTCATAATACGCAAGCATTCAATCATATCTCTCAGATGTCCTAGTTTTTTTTTTTTTTTTTTTGTGCTCCTGATCTACAACTTCCTCCTACACCTATAGAGTTCCTCTATAAACTCTATGTACTCCTTGCTCTTGGGTGCAAGAGTATGCATCATGTACTTGTCACACTTACTGTATATATCTTTGTATGTTATCTCTGCCCTTTTATGGAAGTGTTTATTCAGACTTCGAGTACCACGCGTTCCATGAGGAGAGTGAATGAGTAACAGCTCAGTGCTAACCCACATGCTCTACTTTCATCTGGCCTATTTACTGCCATGGAGCTTTAATCTGTCCACTAGAACATTGCAACTTAAACATATCATGTATGGGATCATATCCCCGGACCGGAGCTTCATCCTGAAGCTGAACTGCAGCACATGCTGTACACTGGGCCTCATAAATATCAGTCTTTTAATGAAGTTGAATTTCAATTTTTGAGCACACCTGACTGACTGAGCGCATATTCATTTCAGATTTTCATTATATTCATTTCAGATTAACAAAAGTTAGGATTTTTTGATGAATGGCATAAATCTCATAATGACCAAGAGAGTACAAGTCACAGATGGTTTGCATTTATAGATGTCTAAAATTTCAGAAAAAGACAAAGCTTAGAGAATTGAAAATGATAAAGAGGCAATTAAACAGTGAAAGAGCGCCTCCTAGGGGATGGCTCGTGCTAAATCTTCAGGCAATACTAACTTTAATACTGATGCACATCTACATATAAGTCTTCCTCATTTTCCAGGGTGCCATTACTTTTGCTCTTCTTGAATATCTAGTTTTATATTTGTCATATGCACAGTAAGGGTGCTTAACATGTTAACATGTTTTATATGTAAATTTACAACGAACTAAGGAGGCTGGTGTATGATTATTCTAAACTAACAGGATTTTTCCAAGTCATTCATATCAAGTCTGATAAATGAGGCTCAAACCCCTGAAAACAATTTTTGGGTTGAATTGATTTTCTGGGAAGAGTTATGAGAAAAGAGGCATGTGTGTGTGTGTATGTGTGCGCGTACAGTAGATGACATGCACACATGGCAGTGGGGGAAGATGAGTGTGAATGCCCTTTGCTGCCGTGAAAGCATGACGACCGGGTGGCATGTTAAAAATCGGAGCAGACGCACACTCATTCATAGACACGAACATGCGCGGGCACCCACGCGTACAGAATGCAGGCCGCATAATTAACACTTACGTTTCACTCTCATCCCAGGCAATGCACGTCTCATTGACGGTGTCCTGCAAAGAAAGCAAGCAGAGTTCGGGTGTTACTGTATGCCTGGAACTTTATTTATTTATTTATTTATTTATTTATTTATTTATTTTGTAGAGATCAATGAGAGGAGATTTTGTCAATCTTTATGGTATTACTCACGTTGTGCAGGTGAGGGAACTCAATCTCGACTGGGGTCGTCAGGAAACCGGGATTCGGCTTCACCATTACCGTGACAACCTTAGAGTTCAGCAAGGTGCTGTTGCTGAGGAGAGAGATAACTCTGTTAGACATGAGTGGGCTTTTTTTCTCTTACCTCTCTAAGGTATGGTAGAGGGCAAAGATAGTGTCACAAGGACATTGTGTGTGTGTGTGTGTGTGTGTGTGTGTGTATGTGTGATGGCACACCTCTGCACAGACAGGATAGGGCCCAGATTTCTGTAAAGAACAATTCCAGTTACAAAGCCAGAGCTCTCTTCAGCATCTGCAAAAAAAAAAAAAAACAGTGCATCATTAAAATTTGAAACTTTTGACATTCTAATATACAGTATGATGAGAGATGTTGAGATGTGTGTGTGTGTGTATACCAGGGACATCCAGACTGAGGGCGTTGCGTGACACTACGATTTTCTCATCCAAATTGCGGACCCACTCCATCATGCCTCTCCATCCCTTCATGGGGAAAGTCACATCTGAGGTCATAGTCTTGGGATGCTTCTGGATGCTCAGTACTGTCGGTACAACAATTAGAAAAGAGTCACAAATACAAAACTAATGACTCTGATTTTGGCTGATGCCAAGGTCTAACAAGAATATATATAGTCAATATAACTATCTATTAGCTCTCACCAAAGTTCTCAGTCATCTCATAAATATCTTGGAAATCTCTCATCTGCTTGCCAATGATGTCAATGAAGTCCTCAAACAAGCCGAACAGCTCTCTGATGTTCACCCCCATCTATGAGGAAAAAAAAAACACAAAGATGATTCATAAGCACATTTTCACCTCACCATACAAAGACCTGCAAATCTCTGTTCGGCTGTAACTTTTAGCGCTATGCGTCTATAGAACTCGGCAATACGGGTACTTCCTGAGATCCATAAACGGAGCGGCGGCTGATTCATTTGTGGGTGTGAGGAAATTCGAACGTCTCTCTGACGTGTACGTGCGCATGTGTGTAGGCGCGAGGTGTCCTTCATTTCATGGCCTATACAGCTCCAGTTCCCTCATGAGCTGCCATGACAACACAGATTGCTGTGTAGGCGGAAAGATTCTTTTTCTCTTAAAAAAAAATAAAAAAATACCGTGCCAGTCCAACGTGTTAAAAATTTCAGCGAGACGTTTCATAAGAGATTGGCCAACACTGAGGCGGGAGAAGTTAAAAAAAAAAGAAAAAAGAAGTCTATATACTGTGTCTGAACTGAGTGAAAGATTAGAGGTACTGTGCAAAGTTTGCTTAAGGTAACCATGTCTTGACGGATAGATTATTTAAAGTAACCTAAATTTGAGACACATTGAACATTAAAGATTGTGCCTCAGGTCAGGGTTAAAGATCTCAAAGTGTCTCAACCATGGCGAACTGGTTTTTAGATCAGACCTGAATCTGAAGGCTGTTTTAATTTGTTGGAGAGGCTTACTCAGAGTACGCTCCATATGGGACGCCAGCATGGGAAGCTAGTGAATCAGCCTCCTGTCTTAGGTACAGCTCATCCAAAATGGCTTCTTAGCGTTGACTAATGGTGCGCGCTGCCTAAGAAGGAGTGATCTGTGAATCTAATTCATTCCTGACACCTTTCAGAACCGGCACCTCAGGGCTATTCTGTTAATGAGTCAGTTTCTATATTAGTAGCAGTACATTGGAAAATGATCTCTGAGCAATAATGAGAATGCCAAATGTGTCAAGGAAGACACACACACACACACACACACACATGCGAACACACAGAGACTCACCAGCTGTGCTTCTTGCCATTTGCCATGGTGTTCCTCCTTCAGTAAATTGCTGATCGTCTGGACGTAATTCTAATTAAAAAGAAATGACAGTTCTCATTTGGCATTCAAATTAAGCAATGTTCTTGGCGCGTCTAATGCTGAGATTTATCGGGTTATCTAAAATGGTGGTTTACCTCTACATCAACAACAGTGTAACCAGCTTTTCTGAAAATCTCTGAAGTGTTTCTCAGCATTTCCATGACCGCTAGCAAGTCCCCGCTGTACTTCGTTGCATCGTTGGAGATCATTCTGAGCCTGGAGAGCATTTCGGACACACCATCCACCTGCACTGCTGTCAGGGACTTTGAGAACTGCTCACGGGTCTGAGGATAGAAGGAGACATATTAGTTATATTCTATCATTCATGCTGAAAATATTTAACCTTTTTCACTTTCAAAGTGAAATATGTAGAAGTATGCAGTTTTACCAGGGCTTGGATGTCTTGATATTCTCTGGAGACGCATTTGATGTAGCTTGGGTTTCCCCACAAGGCCAAACCGATAGCGTCCAGGGTGCATCTTCGAAGGACAAGGCCTAGAAATAAGCAGATCAGTATGTTATAATGAGCCATGGTGGGAGAGAAGGAATAAAATCAGAAAATTTTTAAGGGTTGACACAAAGTTCTTCTCTTTACCTGTTGCATCAGAGGGGCATGGAACAGCAACGGTGTCACCAGCTGGAGTTCTCTTCCACACTGCATTTCCGTAACTTTCCTCACCACAGATCTCGTGGGGTTCTGCATGGTACAATGTTCAAACCAATTTAATTCTGAAATTCTTTCATAAAATATAAGACATAACCACTAGATGGGATAAGAGTATAAGAATAAACTTTTTTTAAAATAGATTTTTTTTAATTTTTTTTTTTTACCTGGGCATCTCTTCTCATTGCAGCGTCTAAGGTCTGCTTTGTCACCGATGCAGGGTTCTCCACTGAAGAATGGTCCCTCGCATACCCTCTGCCTCTGCTGGCTACCACCTCCACATGTCTTACTGCAGCTAGTCCAAGAGCTCCAGGAAAGCCATCTCCCGTCCACTACGAGGTCAAAACAAAAGACGTCTAACTTCTGAATGTGTTACTCATTTTAATTACACTTTATTACAATGGAATAAGTACAATCTCTCAACCATTATTCCTCCATGGTGTGTACATACCTGGACAGTCTCTGAGAAAGCAGGTGTTGGTTTCACGCCAGTCTCCACGGCACTCGGAGCCGCCATACGATGGGCCATTGCACTCACGCGTACGCTGCATGGTTCCATTGGAGCAAGAGGCAGAGCAGGGACTCCATGCAGACCATTCGTTCCAGGAACCATCAACTACAGAGAGGATTTCAATGTCAGAATCTGCTTCATAGCCTTTTTCCACTTAGTAGTTTTTGATAGAACAGGCATTTCTGAATTATTATTATATTTTACTCTTGGTTCTGTGAAAAGCATTGTGTGTTTAAGCCACACTTGTGTGAGACATAAGTTAACGTATTGCTTGACAGTCACACACGAGGGCAAGAGAATTCCCAAGAGAACACTAATGGTTCCCTAAGCACCACCTCATTAGGACTCTTTTTAATTACCCAATATGTCTTATCACTTAATGCTCAAGTACAGTTATTTCTGGTTAAAACATAAAACATCCAATAATCATCCAATTCTCTATAAAATAATAGACTAAACCAGTCATATGACTGGTTCTGGTGCAGGAACTGTGGACTACATCGCCATCTGGTGTTCAAAGTCTAAACAACACTTGAGATTCTGTAAACCTGTCTGGAACTACAGAAAGATTTATTTCTGTAGATTAAAAATTTTTGAAACTGTTTTTACTTCCAAATCTTTGACTATTAGTTCTAAACCTCGCAGTAGCTACTAACCAGGGCAGACGGCAATGTTGCAGAATTTGGTCTGTTTTCTAGGCCCAGTGCATGGTTCTCCTCCATTATTGGGTGGCTTGCACACACGGACACGGTCACGGTAGCCACGACCACACGTAGATGAACACAGGCTCCATGGTGCCCACTCGTCCCAGGCGCCGTTCACTTTTTTTGAGGGGGAAAAGTGATCTTAATACTATGTTCAGATTATATTAGGACCAAAGGTGTACTTACAGTAGTGCATGCATGTTTATATATGTATGTGTATGTATATGTACCTGGGCAGACTACAGAGTTGTTGCAGGGTCTGTTCTCTCTCAGGGGGCCAACACACATCACGCTGTTTCCAGATGTGAGACAGTTGCGTACGCGACTCTGCCAGCCCTCACCACAGCTAACTGAACAGGAGCTCCATGAAGCCCACTGATCCTGAACACCATCTATAACCCGAGATTTTCATTAAAACAACATTCTGGATAAAAGCTGTAACTTAAAAAAAAAACTTAAGATAAAACAGGTTAAATCTGGTTACCGGATTGAGGAATTGTAATCTCATCTCCGCTGTCTCTCCTCAAGCCGATGATGGAACGCAGACCCTGGCTACGCTGGCGCATTTTACCTGCTCAGATAGACATGTAACTTTAATTTGCCACAATTCCATTTGTCATTCACAATATCTGTTTCTTTTTATTAACACTTATTCTCACCAATGCAGGGTTGGGGGTTGCAAGCTCTGGCCTCTTCAACCACACCCTCACAGATGCCATCTTCGGGTTGGCAAGCTCTGCTGCGCACCTGGACACCGCCTCCACACTCGTTGCTGCATTCAGACCAACGGCTCCAACCAGCCCAACCCTCTGCAATTAGACAAGGACATATTTTTGCTCTTTAGAATGTTTGTCATCACAGGTCATTAAGAAGAAACTTATTATTTAAGGCACAGGATCACAATCCTAGTCCTGGATTTTTTTCTCTTCGTTAACACACCCACTTCAACTCAGGATGTGTTGTGTATTTGTTAAAATCAGGTGTTGTTAGAAGAGTGAACAGTCGAAAATGTGCAGGACGGAGTGTCTCCAGGATC
This sequence comes from Platyallabes tihoni, assembly GCA_030068045.1. NCBI lineage: Eukaryota > Metazoa > Chordata > Actinopteri > Siluriformes > Clariidae > Platyallabes > Platyallabes tihoni. The sequence continues at coordinate 6,429,139 of JAQQZS010000012.1, forward strand.
AGGTTTAAGAATATGAGCACTAAAGTATAAAAAAAAGTTTAAGAGAAGTTTAAATACATGACTAACAAGATTCACATTACTGCCACCTGGTGGAGTGCATTATGAACTAAAACCTGTTTTTTTTTTTCCCAGTTTTTCTCAGTGGGTACAAGGTTTCGGCGGCTGCATTGGCATTTGTCCCCCCCAAAAATAAAATGTAGCATGACTTCAGGTGAGGAGTCAATAAATCTAAACAGCTCTGACATTACAGAGACAGTTAAACTTTTCTGTAGAGGCCGATTGCAAAACAGAAGGCTTTGAGTACAAAATGCCAGCGCGCCGCATGAGAAAACAGATTGAATAGGGTTTCAGCACCTGCGGTGCTGTATGCGTGCCGTATCACAGGAGAACGGCGGGTTACTAAGGCAACCACAAGTGGGTGCATCGATTGCCTTCCCCTCCCTAGTGGTAGAGGCATTGTGTGAACATCGCCTCTTTGCTTCATCTTACTAACGCCTCAATTTTCTTCAATCTCACACACACCTGCTTGGCGCCACATCAGGGCAAAACGACTTTCACCACCACTTCAATAGCAGGTTTTTAAACCTGGTGAGATGTTGGGAGGGGTGAAACTCTGTTTCAACTCTGAACAACTTTATTGTTCAAATTGCCTCTAGGCTTTCTTATTATGATCCAAGAGCACAGAATGTTCTGCAAGAAAGATCTTTTGGGTTCATAGATGTGAACATGTGTTTCAAATCAATATTTTCATGAAAGCAAAATTGTGCCTAGGTGTAATTTGTTGCCTTCTCCTGCAGGTGGTGATATTGCAAACCCATATCATTCTTTTTAAAGTTATAGCTAACAAACATACACTCTTGAAACACAAGACACACACAAACTTACTCATGATCTCGGCATCCCTGTTGTTGTCTCTGATATTGGCTGTGCATTTCTCCATGTACACTCCACCCCTGTAGCACCCGCCTGGTCTCCTCTTGGGTGGCTCCCAGCACTGGCATGGAGTGGCCATAATTCCACAGGGGTTTCCTTGGAAGCTGGTCATCAGACAATCTTCAAGCCACTTGCAAAGCATCTCACAGGCAGGCACGCTGGGGTTCCTCTTACCTACTACCAGGAACTCGGCACTGAACTGGCGGCCCTCGTCATCATTTCCATCTTCTTCCACCATGAGCTCTGTCCCAATGCGGGGCACCACTTTCCTGAGCTGCAGGAACTGCTTGCTGGACTCAAGGTAGGCCACTGCAGACGTAGCATCACACAGGCGCACTACCTCGTCAAAGCTTTCCATGCCCAGGTAGGTTCGTGATGTTTCCAGGAATGAGTCGAACTGGAAGGTCTTGATCTGGCGGGGTGTGCAAGATTCGGTTGGCTTGGTGATCTTCATGTAGACGGTGTAGCGACGGGGGTCAGGATTCTGCAGGGTCCAAGAGCAAGGGGCTTCAGGAAGTGCAGTTTTGGATGAGAAGACACCAAAGAAGCGGCTTTGCTCAAGTGTAGCACAGGTGGCTGAGGCGGGTCCAGATGGCGTGGCAAAAGTCAGGTCGAGAAACATGCACAAGGCCAGAGAGAGGCCAGTGAACAAGCAGGGTTTCCACTCCATCTTCTCTCTTATAGAGGATGGATGGATTGGTACACTTGGTTGATCTAGACCTCTTTAGATTTCTCTTCCAATGTACTGAAGTTTTTCTTATTTGAAAAACTTGTTTTAACTTCTGGGTTTCTTTATGTTGCTTGTTTCTTCTAGACTAAAGTAGTCTGGACAGAGGGTTAAAAACTTCACTAGAATAAGGGGGCCATATCTGTCTGTAGCAGATCTGCAAAAAAAAGGAAACAAATGCAAACAACAAATGCAGTGTTAGAGGTTTTCGATACAGGTCAAGTTGACTTTCACCATTGAGTGGGATTCATGACTGGAGGTCTCTGTGTCACTGGGCTTTTCTATAATATAATTAGCAGCTCAATAATTATACAACCTGCTGGAAAGCCACAGGCACATGATTAGCATTAGCGTGTGTTCATATGGGCTCATGCTGTCAGGATGGCCTTATTCAAAGCACCATGGTGAAAAAAAAACCTGTCAGTAATTACACTGCGACTCTAATTACAGTGCTTTCACAGCATGCTTTTCTTGCGCTCCCTCTTTGCCTTGTTTTCTCTCAATCTCACACTCCTGCCCACGCTCCAACATGCGGTCTGGCCACTTGCGTCAAACTGACGTGCAGCAAGATTCTGCTTATGTCCACGTCAGGCCTGCGTCGCCTGGATACACAGAGTTTGTGCAGTTTTGATAAAACCAGCAGGAACTCTCACTCTCTACGCCAAAATAAGTTGACAACAGGGAGTCCATCTTGTATTTGCAGTTTGCAAGAGCAACAAAAAAAGTTTCTAAGCTGACGTTTCAGTCTAACATGATCTACAGACATCCATCTTGTAGGGATGAAGAACATCAAAATAATATTGTAGCCAATTAACATGTCTCAAAATGTAAGTCTTGTTTTCATGGCTAAGTCTAACAAGGTGTCCTGGTGTAACATTATCTGAGACACCTTTCTTCCCAGTTCTCTGGTTGTCATGGAAACTCTATAAGTGCTCAGGCTAATCTTTTCTGAAGGTCAAACCTCTTCACTTCCCAAGCATCCCTCGCTCCCTTGCAAAAGTAGGAGGAGAGAAGCATGAGACGTGGGAGGGGAGATCTCTCAAAGGGGCTTCTCTGGAGTAGCCGGAAGTTTTCTTGCTCCTTCTTTTGTGCTTTCTTGCAGGCATGAAAAGCAGAAAGAACAAGTAGAAGGGATGCATTCAAGCTCCATGTAGTGCAAACGGAAGAATGCATGGAATGGAGGAATAAAAGAAAGGTACACATGATTCTTGCTCTAGCTCCCCTTGTTGGTATAACACCCCACAGTTTTCTCTTTTTTTGTCTCTTCCTCTGTTCTACTTACCTTTTCCTCTCCCTATATTAAATGTATAACAGAGTAAGTATCATGCAGTGAGTATTACAGGACAATTTATGTCTCTTTCTGTGTTGTTTGATTGCTCCATCAGTTCTAATGGAGCTCTCCCCCTCTTCCAGCCGGCTCTCGCCATCTATTGAATCTCGCACACCGGAAGCTGCTAAAAGCAAAATTGAGAGCCCTAAAAGTCTCTCTTGTTCCCCTTCCCTCTCGCTCTCCCTCCTTCCCCTCACCCTCCCACTTCCTCCCTCATCCTCCCTGCCTCGTTACTGAAAGGCAGACTGCAATTAGCTGTTTCATCTGTAGATGATTTCTTTTTTTTTTTATTCAAGTACAGGCATAACCACAGAGGGAAAAAACATGGACAGAAAGTGGAGCTAGACGGATACGGATGCTGGGAGATAATTTATGCTGATCTGCTCCTGGTTCGAGTGCCACTTACGCAGCTTGAGGCTGATTATCATGGATGCATCTCTTCCATGTAACCCTCTCACCACCGACATACTTGAGTTATAGTCACATGGACTTACAGATCAGGCACAGGTCTAGAGATCTGATTTGTGCAGCTGGACTATTGTGGCATTGAGGCTGTCCAAACACACACCACTGCCAAGGGCTTTTTCTGACTCACTAAGAGAAGATGATTCAGCCGTTTCCATAGAAACTACAAAGCTCTTGCCAAGCGTGCAGCAAGACCGCATGCTACACTTTCATAACTATCAGTACAATGTCTGATCTTTAGATTTAAGAAGAGGGAATTATTTTCCCCAAATGTTTACAGCATTATTTCTAAATAAATCAAGTGCTTTAGAGAATAAGTACATAAACCAGACCATGTTTTTGCTATTATATGCAACATGTTTGTTACTGGACAGGAGAAGAAACATGCCTTAGGGCTTTATGTATGATTTAAGAGAGATGAAGGCACAACAAATGCATTGCTTCTTCATCTCGCTTTTCCTTCCACTGACACAGTTAGCCTTCTGTTTTCCTCAGGCACTTGTTAGAGGAAAAAAATACACACATTCGGGTTTTAGGCTCGAGTGCCAGACACATGCATGCACACATACAGTACATAAACAAACAGACAAACAAATACATTGCAAACATTTCCCTGAACACTTTAACACAAATCTGGCAGTACACCAAAACAGATGTACAATTGTATGTATGTGCGCAATGAGTGTGTGTGTGTGTGTGTGTGTGTGTGTGTGGGTCTGTGTCCGAGGTTGTATTAGATAGTCTTAATAGATATGAATTCTTATTGAATGCATGCAGAAATACTTTGATCATGCAGGTTCCCACACTGTCCACTCAGCACAGATATACGCTCACACACACACACACATGTGCGAACAAAAAGTCGTTTGAGACACCAAACAGAGAGAGAGACTGTTTGAATTAGCCGGGTTGCTGTGGAGATAGAAGTGCGCACACAAGAAGTATTTGTGTATGCAGGTGATGGCAGACAGGAAGTCTCTAAGATTTGACCATATATGTTCGATGGATAAGTGTTTACTTCACTTTGTATGCATGAATTGCTTGACCGATCTCAATCAAAAGCTTTAAATCCAAGACACTTGACGTTTTTTTAGTTTAATTTGAAAGCAGCAAACATCAGATTATAGTTAGATTTTATAAATGCAGCCAATCTTAATCACGATTGCACACTAAATACAAATATGCCAGAATGAGGATTTCCTAAAGACTATATCCATGTTGTGATTTCTTTTCCTTTTTTAATATACAGGTATCTGTAAGAACATGTGTAAAAAGCTGACTAAGAAAAGGGTGCACGTTTGCGCGTGGGTACGAGTCTCTCAGGCGTGATTAGTCGAAGCCAGATAAACCATACTGAAACATACAAATAAAATCTCAAAAAAATCCTTAACTTTTAGGAAATTATGAACATTTTAATTCATAAGATTAACATTTAAAAACAGAGCTTTAATAATAATAAAAAAGTAATGTTTTCCACGCATGTTCACCTGCCTTGTTAGAAAGATCAGTTTGAAGCATTGCTGCTTACTCCAAACAGTTGCGCATCAAATGCGCACTTCAAGCTCCATGCTTTCTCAATCATGTTGCATAGAAAACACTTTGAATGTCAGAGCAAATCAATGAAAGAAATGTATGCAGAAATGCTTTTTTGGTTCACGCACAGAAATCCTGCTACATTATTAACATTCATTCATTCATTCATTCATTCATTCATTCATTTTCTATGCCGCTTAATCCTGTGTTCAGGGTTGCGGGGGACCTGGAGCCTATCCCAGGAGACTTCGGGCACTAGGCGGGGTACACCCTGGACAGGGTGCCAATCCATCGCAGGGCACACACGAAAGCAAAAATAGAATTTCAGCACCAGGGACAGCGACTGACTGGGACGTTTCAGCACCAGGGAAAGCGACTGAACGGCACAGATTCTGGCGCGCGCTTGAGCTCTGCGCACGTGGCAGCGCATGGGAACGCTTTGAAATTGCAACCATGACGCGATGCATCCCGAAGTTCAATCAACTCTCAAACGCACACCAGCTTTCACAAAGTGCTCTCATATACCGCAGATACGCACAAAACAGAAAGACATTGCATGCAAACAGAAGAACAAGCATCGTACAATACAGTCATCATCATCATCATCACTGTCACCATGATCATCATAGCTACCTTTAAACTTATGCGTGTCTTCGATAGGGTCTCTCTATCCACAGGTTTCTCACTGCCTGGAAATCTTCTCCGCTCCCGCTTTCTTCAAACTCTCCCTGTCAGGTGAAGTTGAAGGAAAAGTTGGGGGCTGGAAAAAGAAAAAGAAAGGCGGCTGAGAAGCAGCTATGCTTCTCGGCTTGTTCTTTCTTTCTTTGCAGACCGATTCCAAGTTTCAGTGCAGCCCACTTCCACAAGCGAAAAACGGCAATTTAAGCGACTCTGACCAAACTCCATAGAGTTTAACTACCAACTCTTTGCCTGTTAGACTTCTGTTGTCCCAGCTGTCAGAAAGCAAGACGAGCGTCTCTTCTCTTCTCTGCTCTATGTCTATCTCTTTTCTTCCTTTGCAAGATCTAACAACTCCTGTCGTCTTTGTTGGTACTTTTACTCCCGGCTTCGGAGTCTTCTTGCTTGTGGGTCTTAATGCACTGCAAGTGGTTCAGTCTCGGTGTGCCTCGTGGCCTCGTCTTCCAGGATTTATATGCTCCCCCGCCCCCCCGCGCGGAGAGTCGGAGTCTTTGCGTGGACGAAGTGAATGAGACAGCATGAGGAGGGAGGGAGAGAGAGTGAGAGTGTGAGAGAGAGAGAGAGAGCGGGGGAGCTGTGCGTGTGCGTGCGTGTGTATGTGCTCTATGAGAGAGACAGAGAGAGAGAGAGAGAGAGAGAGAGAAATGGAGAGGGGAGGTAGCAGTGGAAAGACGGAGAACAACTACGCACACACGAACGCTGGGGACCGGAAAGAAGACATCACGGCGGAGTGTGGATCATTACATCACCTACTGACCGCCGTGATTGAGCGGCGCAGCGCACAACAAGATGAAGCGTACCGTCATATGGTCACAAACAATGCGCAAACAAGGAGGGCAAGCGTGTACAAGTGTGTGTGTGTGTTAAAACAAAAGCACCAAACGTGATAACGTGACAACGTCAGAGTGATCGCACCGGCACGTGCTGAACGAGCCAGGCACGCGGGATAGCGTAAAGAACTCTTCGGAGACATTTATTATTATTATTATTATTATTATTATTATTATTATTATTAAAAGGGGTCATAGAAAGTGTCATCATGTTCATGAGGTGCGCGCACTCATACACAAACTCGCCCCGCATGCACAAACACACACACACACACACACACACACACACACGCCCGCACGCACGCACGCTTACCTCTGAAAACATCACGTTCACTCCCCTCCCACTGTTTCTGCCTGCTGTCGGCAGCGCGAGTG
>JAQQZS010000012.1:6438153-6448239 GCA_030068045.1 Platyallabes tihoni
TGGAGGTTCAAGGCGATATCATATGAGGAATTTCCTTCAGGATCAATATTCTATCTATCTATCTATCTATCTATCTATCTATCTATCTATCTGTCTATCTGTCTAAAATAATTGTGTGTGTGTATGTCTGTGTATGTGTGGGTTTTACACAGTCTGTGCTGCCAAGCTTGTTAGACCCGAGATCTCTTGTTTCCCCTTGCCTTTGAATCCCTTTATGACACCCTTACAAACACAAACCAAAAGAAAGGAAAGAGAAGTAACAGGCAATAGAGTGCAAAGCTCATTCAGGTGTGAGTAAGTTTACTCAACGATGCACATGCGAGTCTGGTCTTAGCAGAGCTCTGAGGGTAATAGAAGTGATGCTATCATCAGCCGCAGGAACCTGAGGGACTCATTTATCCAATCTTGCGTGGAACAAGTTTCGATTCCATGCGTAAGAACAGCACGATGACACTGGCACATAACCACACACATACGCACAACTGTGCGCAAATGGGTGCTAATAAATCCCACCTAGTTGTAAATTGCTCTGTGCATGACCAAGCTCATTTGCCTAATGAAGCTCCCCTAATTGTCATATACAGTAAGAAATATCCCCAAGATGCTCCTTGTGTTGATGATAATGACGTAGAGATTCTGTTGAAGTTTTATTCATCACAGATGGCAGCATCAACACAAAATCACATTACATTTGTTACCTGTTAAATGAGAATAAAAGGAACAGTTACTTCTTACTAACTATATAAGTCACATGTGGAGATGTGCATATGTATAGTGTAGGTACCAACTGATGCCTTTGTATGGTTGATAAATGTGACCCTAGGAGTGTGTGTGTATGTGTGTGTGTGTGTGTGTGAGATGCTGTAGAATAACTTGATGTTGTGATCTGTTTGTGTTACAGGGGTCGTGATTCAGTCTATACATACATTTGTATTATAACTAGGACAAATACAGAGTCAGCCACAAATGTATACAGGAAAAGAAAAACTTTTATATTTATGATGAAAAATTATTATATTATGAAAAATATTTTATGTACTAAATTTATTGCTATACATTATACTGCATATTGATATATATATGAGAATATTATATGATAATATGATAATATTATTAATATTATTTTAATATAACATACATCATACTATTTTTCCTTTTCTGAAGTGTACATAATGTTTACACTGTAAACTCTGTAGTTATAGAATAGTATCATGACACTCAAGGATAAAGTGTCTTGAATTGTTAAATAGTTAGGGGTAGCTTAATAGTTAAGGCATTGAACTACTGACTGGAAGGTCCAATCTGAGCAACTGCTCAGATGTATAATGAGACTTGAATCATACACAAAGAGAGGTTTCATGGTACAGTATTCCTCTGTGTACTGATTTTCCCCTTCTTCTCAGGGTCTCAACATCAGATCACATTGATTTGCCACAGGTTTTAGCAGGATGCCCTTCCTGTCAAAAAACACCCATTATCTCCAGGCTTGGGACTAGCACTGCATCTTAGTGGCTTGGTATTATATACATGTGCCTATGTGATTAGACACAACAGTGGCTACTTGATGGTGGTGCGGCTCAAAGCCATGACCGACCAATCAATAAGTGAAAGCCACAACTGTCTGAGCCACCACTGCCTCATGCATCTGTTTACTGTATATGTATGGTATTGTCCAAGTTCTATTTATCCATCATTTTATATATGCTTATAATAAGTACATTGGTATTCTGGATTGGTGTACACACACACACACACACACACACACACATGCATGCACACACCCTACAGACAAGCATACACCAACACATAATTTGTTCCTAGAGTTCAAATTACATACCACTTCTGTGGAGTAAAACCACTGTGTTTGTATGGAAACAGAATTTAAAATTGTTTAAAACTTTTTAGAAATTAAAACTTGTTTTTATGGGTTTGAAGAGTGTTTCCCTTACAGTGGTGTTGTACATTGTTCCCTTACAATTGTCTTTCTCTATCACATACTAACCATTCCACTTGCTAGAAAGTTGATAACTAGCCTGAGAGCGGTACTAATATTCACACAGCAAATGCTCAGGTCTGATTGGCTGGCATGAGTTTGTTATGTAAGTAAGAAAACATGATGTGTCATTTTACTGACTGGGTACCAGTTAATTTTACCAGTCAAAAATTAAGTTTACTTCTTGAATAAGCACCCCCCCATCCAAAAAAATGTGTTTTATTCCTTTTACACTAATTAAATAATTTTTAAATGTAACCATACAGGGTGGGACGGTGGCTTAGTGGTTAGCACTGTTGCCTTGCACATACAGGGTCCGGGTTAGATTCCTGCCTGTGTGTGCATGGAGTTCTCACCGTGCTTGGTAGGTTTCCTCTGGGTACTCCGGTATCCTCCTACAGGTATCCTCCTACAGTCCAAAGGCTAATTTGCTTACCCCAATTTGCTCATACTGTGTGAATCAATGTGTGTACGTGAATGTACAGTATGTGTGTGCCTTATGATAGATTGGCCTGTCCAGTGTGTACTCCGCCTTGTGCTCTAAGTCTCCTGGGATAGGCTCTAGGCCCCCCACGACACTTTATACGTGTCATAGCGGTATAGACTATAAGTGAGTGGGTGAGTGATTGAGTGTAACTATACATATGAGTAACAATTTATGTAATGGTAGCTACTGTATGTTTCACTGTTCCACCACTTAAAAAAACATGGATTGATAAAGAAATGAAGGAGGTTTGAGCTACAATTCAAGACAAACAAAGGACAATAACGCCTCTGAGACAAGACCATAGCAAAAATCCAACAATTGAATTCAGTGTGTGTAGCGCATGTGTGTGTTTTTTTGTGTGCTTGTGTGGGGGCAGGGATATAAAAAGCAAATCACATACAAAGCCTACAATGTTTTTTAATATTTAAAAGATAAGTAGACAAGCTAAAAGTGAAATAATACCTGTCAAAGATTTCTAATCTAAGAAAATCTAAGATAATAAAAGACTTCCTTATGAAAAGCACGACATTTCGATCAATCACGCTTCTTCGGCTCTGCTGTTATTTTCAGATATCGCCACAATTCAATAATTGGTATTCCTTACATTTTCGATGACCTCGTAATTCCTCACCTACTTCCCTAATTAACTTTCTAGCCAAAAAAAACAAAAAAAAACAAATCAGTCATTATAATCAGACATTATTAGCATTATCTCAGTGATGGTCCAGAGTAGATGAGCTGAGAAAAGGCCTAGAGGGGGCAGAGGCCTTGGAAATTCTTAATTACTGCAATTACTCTCTCTGCATCATCACAGAGCTAAATAAAGCTCCTTTTTTACTCATTCTAACAGACACACACAATGAGGAAGAAGATCTTAATTTAGAAGAAATGCCTACGCTGGTGTCACTTGATTGTATGTGGGATATTTCCATCATCAGTGGTAATTAATCTGACTGTCGGGCAGGTATTTTAAATGTACGCTGAAATCCAGAACTTTATATTTAGTACACAGACAGTGTTATATAGTACAGAAATGTCTTGACTGTTTTTAGTGAATCAAGTTACTGCATTTCTATATTTCTGACACGATATGTTTTTCTCTGCAGGTGGTCGACATGTTGGAATTGTTTTCATCATGACTACACATTGGAATGGCTGACCCAAAATGGCTTGGATATTTGAATCAAAGCTATTTAAGCCAGCTTTTCACCCAATTTCCTCCTCTCATTTAGTCTTGAACATGCATGAAAAGGAGAAATAAGTGTATTAGTATCACTGTAAACCCAAATGCTCAAAGTAATTAAACATATTGAGTACTGCTAACTTAAATAATTACAATTAGTTCAAATTAATAGACCTTGATGAGTATTTAGAGCTTTTTGGTATTTATGAGTTTGTAGAAATGACACTTTTTAAGTTAGCTGGACAAATTTGATATTTTAAGTATCTGTAAGTACTTAAGTAACAGTAACTGTCACCTTAAAGTTCGACCAACTTAAAATCTTTCAGACTAGCGATTTTGTGTCTGACGTCATCAGGGCAATAGGGCACTGATGGCTCAGTGGTAGGTGTTTCGCCTGCCATGCGAAAGGCCCGGGTAGATTGCCAACAACTGGATGAAGTGCCTGTCCCAAGCCCAGATTAAATGGGAGGGTTGTGTCAGGAAATGCATCTCGCATAAAACCTGTGTCAAGCTTGTGCGTGGACCGGATTGTCTCCTGTAGCGACCTATTGCTGGGAGCAGCTGAAAGATCAACAATTGATTTGATTTGCAACAACAACAAAAAATTATAATTGCTATTAAATAGTATGAGTTAGGCTACTCAATAATGCAAGTAAAGAACAGTTAATATGAATGAGTACAACAAACTCAAAAACTCATAGTTTGTTTACTTAAAACTGGAAACATCAATACTTAAAACATTTTTTGTAACTGATTACCTCAAATATTTTGAGTTTTGCCAATTTATTTGGGTTTACCATGTATTAGGAATATATTACCTAACAGACACCTAGGGAGAAATAGAGTGAGAGAAAGAGAGATAGAGAGAGAGAGAGAGAGAGAGAGCAGAGCTGATTATGCTCTTTTGGACTTCTGTAGTCATCATCATGACCTTTAGGAACCATAGTTCAGTTGCTCTATGGTTAAGGATTTCACTCTACAAGTAATTATAATGGTATGACAAAGCTGGTATATTGGTAATTTATTTTCCATATATACACATATACACACACAAAAATGCTGAAGCTTCTTGAAATGTCAGTGGTACATTAGATAAAGACAGGCACTCAAACAGCTGCAGGCACTTTTTTGCTTACTCTATTATATTAACAAACCCACACATACATATACACACAAGCACACACACACACACACACACACACACACACACACACACACACAGCCATAATCACAGGTACATGTACAGGCCTCAGTGTCAGCTCACTAGATTAGAAGCACGCCCACAACACTCCACTGCAAATCACATTATGAACATAAGAGCATCAGTAGCACAAAACAAAGCACAGTCACCTCATCAGCATGTCAGAGTCTGCCTAGCAAATGCACATCAAGTTGAGACACACAGAGACATATAAATGCACTTGCATTATCAGTGTAATTTGCACCTTAGACATTCAGTGAAACTCCAGATGAGAATTGACGACCAGACCCTAGCTTTATCTGAATATAGAGTTTACTTTATAGGAAAATTGGTAAAATTGAGGCAGGGGGCACATTGTGATTCAGCAGTAGAATGGAGCTCAAACTGAGACAGTGTTTTGTCTCTGTAGGTCAGTATTTTGTCTCTCCTTGTGCAGGGTGACTGTTGTGTTTGTGTGAGTCTGTCTTTTTCTGAAGATGTGCATCATCACATTTGAAGAAAGAAAACATGCTTTATTTCACAAGGACCTCCACATAAGCTTTAAACCTTTTCTGGAATAAATATTTAGTTAACTTATTTCAATAAATCTAAAATGCATATTTTTCAATACATATTTAATATACACACACACACACACACACACACACACATACATATACATATATAACAAAAACCATGTCAACCAGCCAGCTGGCTGGATACAACAATCAGAGGGCATGACCGAACCCAAAGAGAGGAAGATAGACAACTCTTGAATAGGAAGATGAAGGGACACATTCAGCACAATCCAAACATTCTAGGCTGTGATACACAGATTGACAAAACTGGAATTCTGAGGTCAGGCTGTGAAAAGTTTACTGACAATGATGAATCAGGGAGCCAACATGGTTAAATAGCTGCACAATTGGGGTTAAGGTTTATGTCAAGGATGTGAAGTAAATACTGTGTGGTTAGAAAAAAGAGGCACATAAATAAAAGAAGTGCTGCTAGATGTTTAGAGAAAGATAGGTGAAAAAACAAGGAGGTGACTGGCGTGGGTCTGCTTTTGGTGACTCAGCTAGATGAGATGTAGAGAGGAGGAATGGAGGGAGACATGCAGAGGTAAAAAGGCGGTAGAGAGAAAGGAAAGGAGTGCCCATGAAGCACAAAACCTAACAATCCTCTCTAGCCTACGCATTGTCAAGAGTTCTGGGAGAGTTCCCTTCCACTGGGTACCCCGTTTTTTGTGGAGGCTGAACAGGGCCAACAAGCTAACAAGAATACTAGAGCCAAAACACGTAATCATGATTGCTGAATCCTAGACTATAAATACCAAGTTGAACGGAGTGCAGTAGGCAGGCCTGTGTGGGTGCGTTCACACTTAGCCACCCCTGCTAAACACTGCTCTTGCTCCTAAACTTTCGCCTAAAACAGTCTGCAGCTTCTCGAGTTCTAGTGAGTGAATAGATTTCACGAAGTTATATTGCATAAATGTATGTATTCTTGCCTTTTTTTGGCTGTATTTGTATCATTTCTATCCTGAGACAAATGCAACGGTAGCAAAGAAAAAGTGGATCAAGAGTCACAAAAAGACCTTAAGAGGAGATGACTCCAAAAAGAAAAAAACAAAACAAAAACTGTTCTTTGAGTGATACCCAGAAAATTTGGGTTTAATAATCACTCACTCACTCATCTTTTATACCACTTTATCCTGTATTCAGGGTCACAGGGGCCTATCCCAGGAGGCTTAGGGCACAAGTCAGGGTACACACTGGACAGGGTGCCAATCCATCACAGGGCACACACACATACACACACTCACCCATTCACACACTACGGGCAATTTGGGAACGCCAATTAGCCTAACCTGCATATATTTGGACTGTGGGAGGAAACTGGAGTACCCAGAGGAAACCCACCAAGCACGGGGAGAACATGCAAACTCCATGCACACAGAGACAGGAATGCGAGTCTTGCCGGGAATTGAACCCGGACCCTGGAGGCGCAAGGCGACAGTGCTAACCACTACACCACCGTGCCACCTGGGTTTAATAATATTATTGATTATTCTTTATTATGATTATTCTTTTCAGTAATTGCCATAATGTCCTTCTACCATAATGCTATCACTGAAAGCTTCCGTATAACATGACATGTAGACTTTCCATTAGTGTTCACCTAGGCTCAATTTTCAGTCCTCTTCAGGTTTTTTTTCTTCTATAGTCATTTTCTTAGAGATGCGATCATATGGCTTTTCATACCATAATTATGCTGATGACACTCAAATGATCTCCTTTTCATCTTATTATCAGACAGCCATATTACTGACTGTATCTTGTCATTATCTTATCATGATTGACAGCACATGACTTCAAGCACAATCCTGAAAACATTCAGATGCTGTATATTTCAGCAAATGTTTTTTGTCTTGACTTAGAAACCTATTTCTGCACATGTTGCAAACTTTACTTAGAGTCTTTTCATTTGACCTTTTCTAGGTGACCCAGGAAGTTGTTCAGTCTGTCTTGGTCATGTTATCAAGCGACTATAACTACAAAGCAAGAAAAAAAATTCTGAACAAAAACATTAATAACTTATGAAGCAATATTGTGTCTAATTTATTTGTTTGTGCTTTGGTGAAAAAGTCATTTTTAATACAGTATATGATGATAATGAAAATTTACCATAATTGAAATACTATTTCAACTCACTTCTTTACGAAGGCATTGAGGCTCCTTTAGCAAAAGAAGTTTCAAGAAGGCGCTGAGAACATGAACAGAAATTACAAGATTATTTAAAACCAGAAGAGTCCACAGAAGGAATTTAACCATATTCTAATGAAAGTATGACTTAGCACCGAAGCATCCAGTTCAAAACATCATACTGTAGAGACAGCATGTATACAGTATAATAATAAAGTGCTGTAGTAGCATGTACCATGCATGTTACTAGGATGCAAATGCTCAAAGGAAACATGGTAAAAAAACTGCACTTATAAAACATCTATGACGTGACTTCCTTTTTTCTACTTAACCTCATATTTTTGTACTATCACAGAACAAAAACATGCCATTAATACACACAAAAAGATGCAAAAGATGAAAATTATGGAAGAAGGGAGATAGAAAAGTGGACTTTCTCCATTACTGTCAAGGAGCTACTACCATGCTTCAGTACTCTTACTTGATCTTTTACTTTAATTCAGTGATCAGGATTTTTAAGGATCTCAAAACAGAATCTATGTCTAAGTAAGCCTTAGCATGAGCATTATGTAATAAGCATACAAAATATATCACTTTCATTCTCATGGCATAAATTACCAGAAGCTCCATGTTCTGGCTGTTTTCTTAATTAAATGGTTTTACAGTATGTTTATGAATGGGCTAATTACATTTTTCTGAAATCTTGACCCATTTCGAGAATAAAAAGCTCTGTCGTCACATTTTTTCTTGTTTCCTATTTCTTAGGGTTGTGGCATTGGATCCTTTGATCTGCAATGATTTGGGACAGGCTTGGACACACTGGATGCCCTTCCTGTCACAAACCATAATTTTTCCAGGCTTCGGACTGGCACTGCTGTGGATGGGTATTATATACAGGCTGAGGGTTAAGGTGATTGCCCAAGGGCCCATCAATGCCAATGTGGCAGTGGTGGCGCTCCCTCGACCCTCCAATCAGCAACCCAGAGCCTCGGGCACCTCGAGTCACCGCTGTCCCATAGTTCTGTAGCTAGAATTACTAGCCAAAAAAAAAGAAGCTGTACCATAAAAGCAGTTCTTGTGTGCAAAATATATGATTAAAATTGATGCCAGTTTAATCTGCTCACAAACGTTTTCATTATGAATTTATTATGTCCCCCCAGGCTAGAAAGCAATTGAACTTTGTCTGCGTAGCTGCATAGAACTCCTACCAGCTCTTAAGTCAAAGATAAAGGCAATGTGTCATTCATTTGGCCCTGGAAATGATTAGTTTTGCTTTTTATTTCTGGAGCATCTTTACAAGCCTAATATTCAGCATGACAGAATTGACTAAAAGTGTAATGAAACTGACAATGTAGTTTGCCTATGGCGTTAATCCAACAAAACACAGTTATTAAATTATTTTTAGCCTTCACTGTAAGGCTCATTATGATCAGGCTTGGGAAATGTCATACTCTCACTTTGCTGTCAAAGTGTCAGGGACATGAGGCAATTGTGGATGTCACTGAACTCATGAATGCAGAAGATGGTAGACAAACAGACCTGACATGGCATGTGCAGCAGTTTGAAAAGATGTGACAGCTGTCTGCACGTGTCTTGAAGGAAGCGTGTGACAGCCCTCACAGGAAAAGAATCAGCCAGAGTATTGTTCCATGGTGTCTTTCAATGGTTGAATAAATGCATTTCTTACTTTTTCTCAAAAGGTGAGCAACTTGGAATAGAACTATGACAAGGTCAAACGTGCCAAACGGAAGAGAAAATGTGCACCATTTGCCCATTTCTTTAGATCAAACAAGTCTTTTGTAAAAGTTATGGTGATTGTTCTCCCTGTTGATTCACTTTGCCATTTCCAAAATTGTACGCTGTCTTCTGCTATCCGTGACTTGGTGTTCATGTTCTTGCTTCTGCTAACTTAGTGTCAGCCAGTTCTGATCAACTTCTTACGACCACTGGTTCATTAGTGGTTTTTTGGCTGGATCTCTCTCTCTCTCTCTCTCTCTCTTTTCTACATTTTTATGATATTCCAGAAGAGAACCAGATACCACAGTGGGAAATAATACCCTGGTATAGGTACAACTGAATTTTGGTACTTATTTGCTGATATTGTACTATGGTACATGGCTCTACCATGGGTCATATTGTGGTAGAATGGTACATCATATACTATACTATGGCACATGGTTTTAACATGTATTGTAATATGATACTGTGGAACACCTACTACGATACTGTGAAAGATATGTTATACATGTTTATTTACCATGATAGTAATATTTATATAGTATGGTATGTACAAAACTTTTTTTTTTAGTTTTGAGAATAATAATTACATATTAATTTTAAATATATCTATACAACTGTACTTTATGTAACATTAATTAAATGCGATAGTGTATGTTGAGTAATATTCTATAAAATAACATGGTACTGCCTGTACTATACCATACTATACTTTATGTACTATATATGTATTCAAAAGTTTTTAGAACACTTGCAAATTTCTTTGTTTTTGTTTAGTGATATATTTTCTACATTCTACAACAA
>JAQQZS010000012.1:6448339-6477151 GCA_030068045.1 Platyallabes tihoni
GCCTTCAGCATTCCTTTACAATGTAGAAAGAAATAAAAATCAGGAACCATCATGGAGTTAGAAAGTGTTCTAAAACGTTTGAACGGTAGTATATGTATATGTATATATTAGATACCTGCTGAACTTTGGGAGCCACTGTGGTACCCAATAAGTACCATAGTATGAAATTATTATAGTACCATAGTACTACCATGGTACCCACTGAAGTGCCACAGTACAGTGCCTTCCCTGGTTCTCTATGAAGTCCTACGGTGCCTCCCATGCTAAAAAGTCTCAAGTACGAGTATAGTACCATGGTATATTATTGTATGTACTACAGTATAACCTCTTATGGGTGGGTATTCCAGAGTTTTGTACATTTTCAGTTCTTAGTGCTACATTTGTCTTTGAATCTTTTAAACTATAAATTTAAGCCAACATTTGAACTTTGCATATGCTTTAATATTCATATTCATATTCATATCATGCTTAGTAAACTGTGTATAAGTTCTATGTTAGCTTGTATGCACATGTCATTTCTTACAGACATACATAAATGTCATACATGAGATATTTGCACTCTGTAAATACTGGATTAAATCTGTACAAATCATATCTGCCTATAGCGGTGAGTGATATTTTCTCTTCTTTTTGACTGAGTGAAAACTGAGCTCATGATTCTTTTGTGTGCAACTCTTCTCCGACACTGTCAGCTGTCACACGCCCACGTCAAATGCTCTCTCTACCTACAATTTTTTTTTGTTGAAGATGTAGGCAGCATTTTACCTACTTTGCCACTTTGTTGCCTGCAGGACTAATTATCCATCTAAACAGTAATGACTGCCTGCTTTTAAGCTTGAGTGGGGGCATGCACTTGCAATTACATGAAACCGAATAAGATTTCAAGTACAATTCTTTCAATCGTATATGAACTTGTGAACAGTTAATCACATGAAAGTCATGTGAAACAATCGTATACATTACTGCGTGTGCGAATGTGTAAAAAACAGTATGGTTAACTTTCACACCTGAATTATGTGATTATTAAAGTTCATATGTGAAGAAAATAGCAAATTATTGATATTGCTCTCCCAAATTAGGGGCATCATAGTGTGGGTGGGACTGACTACCCAGGGCCCTAATGGCAGGAGTGCCCCTAAAGCATGAAATGCAAAGTGCAAGTTAAAGATCAAGGGAAAAGACTGCCCAGTGAGAAAGCTTATGAATAGAACTCACAATTCTGTGCTGAACCTCTTTCCCAATTCACAAAGGTTTAATTTAAAGGCCAGACTTAGCATTCGTACATTTTCTCTTTAATTTAAACTGTTAGATTTTGACCCCTTAAAAGGGGAACCTCATTCAAATAGTAGGCACAGCACTTTGCTTTAAAGTACCATTCTAACAACACGTGTACCGAAGAGAATGACATCTCTCACACTCATTTAAATTTGAAAAACGTTTTCATGAGATCAAGTCTGAGATGGAAGATGGAGAATGAATATAGACAAGAAAAGGGAGAGAAGGAGAATGGTTATTTCTCCATCTGCCAGTGGACAAAACTCCTGAAATCTGCCAGAATCCTCCCCAACTGTCAGATTATTACCACTTAGACGTTTGTAAACACTGTTATTCTACTTTCTTCACGTAAACATTACACTTTAACCACGTCAAGCTGGTTTTCAGGCATTTGAGGCATCAAAGCAATATGAATGTTGAAAGCACTTCAAAGGTTTATTTGATACAATATTTCAAATTCAAATTAAAATTTTATTTGTCACATAAACAGTCATATGCAGTGAAATGCTTAAACAACTGCTTGTGACCTTAAAGAAGATTATTAATAGGAAATAAATATGGAATAAAATAAGAAATAAAATATAGAAAAAAAAATTTAGCTAAGGAAAATATAGCTATAGAAGATAAAACAAAATATAAAATATAAGAAAAACCTAGCTGTACAAAAACATTTTTTTTGTATAAATATAGTATTTATTACAAGTATAGTACAAGTATTTGTTGTAATAAAAGTAGAAAGTAGCATTAACTGTTGCCCAGTGCCTGCACCTCTGAGGCAGCAGCACTCCCTGCTGTGCCATCCTGCTGCCTGTGGCACTAATTATCGATTTTAACTATAATGACTGGTTGTTTCCAAGCATGATTTGTGCCATTTAATCGCTTTGATAACAAAGAAGCTAATTCTAACAACCATGATTTATAAATATATATCAATATTGAAATAGTGAAAAATTACCTCATTGAGGAGATTAAATATTTCATAAGCGACATAATGATTGCCACCAATCCATGATATTTTCTATTTACTTTTGCCCACTTTAGCTCCATTAGGGGAATTGGTGGAAACAAACAACAGGCCAAAGGTGAGTAATAGAAACTCAGAACAACTCTTCATTCAAAATATATAGATGTAAAAAATTATGTTATGTACCCACTCTGGCATAAAAGAACACAATGAATGAGCTGAGAGTTTCAGTCTAATATGTCTCTCGGCCACGCTTATATAGCACTCGCTCTCTGTGCACACTTCCGGTGTGTGAGTAGCCCTTGTTGTTGTGCATTTGGCACAGAGCGCGATGTTGATGTGATTTTTAATTAAACAGCAATCTCATCTGATCTTAATTATCTTTCTATTATCAGCGATGGGAATAGTAGGTGGAAACACACACACACACACACACACACACACACACACACACAGATTTGTTCTACTACCTTTGTGAGGACTTTCTACTGAAAATATAACATGATTAACACAGCTTATTAATGTTTTGCTTTGCTTAAATCTAACCCCAATCCTCAACCTCAGGAACCAGAAAGAAACCTCTTGACTTTGTTTCTTTTCATTTTGTCTTTTGTTTTAATAATGAAAAGACGTTAACATGTCCTTATTTTGTATTTTTATGATGTTTGTCCAAATCCAACCATTTCTCACATATTACTGTAAAGAAATGACATACTGTCTAAGTGTGAAGTTTTACCTGGAGTGAACATTTGAATAAGAAATGTCTTCCCATTTAAATACTTCTCACAGCTATTTCAGATGGCAACTCAGTGGAAATGAGCTGCATATACAGTAAAGTACTGTGCAAAAGTCTTGACACACTGATTTCATATTAAATTAAATGAAATTATAATGATATAGATTAAATCCAATATATTTTTTTACTGCAACAGGTTGCAAAATGCCTAAAGGTACAATAAATGTTATTCTTTTTGCAACAACCTCAACAACCTCATTTCCCCTCTTTTCCCCTTTTTAAATGGGATCTTTAAGACCTTTGAAGCCTGTGGGGACGGTTGAATTCTCCTTTCAGTTAGACAAGCCATGCACTAGGCTATGAGTCTGACTCCCATGAGTAAAGGTATGGCAATGCCACACTGTAATTTTATAGCTTTTTCAAAAGACTTTTTTGTATAAAGTCTGTGAGTGTGATGCTAAATGGTAAGATGAGTCAGTATAGATTCATCTCTTTTGCACTGCAGTACCTGTCCTTCTGCACTGAAAACAGGGAGAAATAGGAGACCAAGTGGATAAAAAAATAAAATTAGCCCCTTTCTTTTTTTTGCACCATCACTTCCGCAGCTCAGCGCATGAGAGAAAGGCTGCAGAGAGAGAGACAGACAGAAATGAGAAAGAGAGAGAGAGAGAGATCTGTCGCATTGCTTTTGCAGTGTATTATAACTGACACACATAATAGTTGCACACACACAATGCGCCTTTATTTGAACAATGCGCCTTTATTTGAACTTGCTTCCATTTTGCAAGACGTGCATTCTAACGCACACACTCTTTCTCTCTCTCTCTCTCTCTCTCTCTCTCTCGCTCTATCTCTCTCATTCACACGCAGACACACACTAGACCTGAGCAGACAGCTGCACTTGGTGTGCACTGTGTTCAGCATTCATAATGTGAGTTCCCATGACTGATTCCTCTTTATGTGTGTGTGCGTGTATGCATGTGTGTGTGACCTGCATACTGACCAATTCCACCTGTTGCTTTAGTGTCTCAGCGGCAGTGTCAACCATTTGACCTTGTGTCTATCTATGCTTTATTACAGTCTATTCATCGCTGCCTGTTTTCTCTTGTTCCCTGTGAGGCTGCAGCACGCGCACACACACACACACACACACACACACGCACACACACACACGCACACACACACACGCACACACACACAGATAGATATACGGTGTGAGTATGTTGGGAGAGCTGCACTGACTCATCATTGCACACCTCATCCTTTGCGATTGCCCATATATGGACTGTCAGGAAGTCCATTTTCTCCAGCACCATTCTTTAGTTGAGTGCAAAGCTCTCTCTTTCTCTCTCTCTCTCTCTCTCTCTCTCTTTGTGCCAATATCTTTTGAGGAAACACATATACTAGACTTGCTGTAAAATACTGGTATACAGCATTGAGTGCCATTTACTGATATGCACAGTTTTTCCTCCTCCATGTAATCCATGCATCAGTACATTGTGAATGCAAATACAGTGCAAAAATTACAGAGGTTTTTTTTTTTTTTTTTTACTATTATTTTTGGGTGGAGGACATTCTTAGCGCAATATAATAGTGAAAAATACCACCACAAATACACGAGCAACAAAGTGCATCTGTATCTGTACCTGTACAAATGTTTTCCTCCTAATGTGGAAATACTTTTGAGTTGGACCCTGGCTTACTTTTGAGTTGGACCCTGGGTTTTGCCCATTATATGGAAAAAAGGATAAAATGCATAAACCATCTAAAGACCAGAGAGCTGTATATAGAAGAAAAGCAAACCATTTTGATGCTGAGAAACATGGAAGATTTATCAGAGCCATTGCAGAAGTTATAGACAATGGGTATAGCCAATACAACCATTTGGAACGTTCTTAAAAACAAAGAAACAACTAGTGTACCAATAAACAAAAATCAAATGGTCAGCATAGGGGAAACTGATAACAATTGATGATAGAAACATTGTGAGGACACCAAAGACCCAAAACCAAAACACCAACAACAACCGCTACAGGACAAGCCTGACATTATCACAATCCACAAAGCCATACTGGTATTTGAAAAAAAATTATTCTGGTAACAAAATAACCTCTACCAAAGTGATGACAAGGTCAAAGTGTTGCAAGAGTATGAATCTGCTACAATGTGATACAAAACATACAAACTCATTAGTCAAGTACAGCAGAGGGCGCTGTCATGGCTTGGGCTTGTATGGCTCACTACTCTTTAATGATTATGGGACTCATGAGGTTTATTGGATTGCGTGCTTTGCTTGTTCACAAAATTATTAAGGGGGCTGTTCTAAAGGTGACATTTTCTAAGTTGTTTAACATATCAATATGGAAATAAACTTCAGGAAATAAAAGCTGAAACCTAATCTATCAAATATCAAATTCCTCATTTCATCCAACACCAAAATACCATCCGAATATTTTCAGAAGTGGCAGAATATGTACATATCTGTATATTCTCTCTATATGCATATTTTATATACAGAATCATTCAATCATGTTCCATGCTTCATGATTCACTCATTATGTGTATTTATAATCTATGCTGCCAGACTTGAGCAAGATCAGTCAGACAGATAAAGAAACAAAGAAAAACATTCAACATGAAGTTTCCATGTCCATTTATTCATTCAGAAGACACTCCTGCACAAACTAACTTTCAAAGCTCAATATTTCAGTACAGAGAATCTCAGAAACACACTTACATTACTGTGGAAAGAGTCTTCAACAGGTCTTGAGCAAATGTTTCACTGCCATAGCCTGCAAAGTGCTTAAAGATACACTTCAGAATCATAGCCTAGTGCATGATGTGTCTTGGAATACTGACTGACAGTTTCTGACCAATCAGAAAGGAGAATTCAACAGTGCTGAAGTGGAAATATGCATACACACATGCATATAGTAAAGTCTTGACCACCCCCACCCATCCCCATGGCTTGCAAAGGTCTTAAAGATATAAAAACCGATCATTTATGTAACAACCTCAACAGCAACCTCATTTCCCCTCTCGTCTGTTCTAACCACTCAGCATTCAGCAAGACCAGTATACTAATCACCCGCCTGATCATCTGTCATCATCTGCACCAGTTTCTCACTGGTTCATGCCTTAAGTTAGAAGTTTTTTATGCTTGAATGATTTATAGGTTACTGTGATTCTCAACAAACAAACAAAAACATTCCTCTGAAACTGCTCAGGTACAGGGACCGGACTGAAAATAAGAGACAAGCCTTTCAGGAAGCCTGGAGAACTAATCCTCAAGACTATATAAAAAGACAAAACGGAATCAAAATATGAATGACGGGTGGCTCAAGACTTCTGCACAGTACTGTACTTTTGTTGAAAGGTGAATAAAACTATTCAGTTCATCCAAACAAGAGGAAGAGGAATTATCCACACTTTGAAATGTCAAGACAGCTACCGCATAATTGAAATCTTTTAACTGACAAGAATGTAATGTCGAATATAAAAGTGCTTGCTTTCCAGCACACATTGCAGCATTCATGAGAAATTGGTCAGCTGTAATGGAGGGTAATGACTTAGGGGAAAATGTTAGTTAGTTACAGCAACAATACCACAGCTTTTTCCTCCACCAATGCATTAACAAAGCCGAATAAAGCAACATGCGCCACCAACAGAATGATTGAAGTCAGAAGCAGATTTATTAGCCAAAAATATTACCACATTAAAGGAATATGGTTCCAGTCATTGGTGACTCTCAATTTATACAGACAGCATACAGACAATTATATTTCATTCATTAAATAGGGCAGGGCTCGATTTGAGGGAGGATGCGGGGGGGATGGTGTCCCCCATGTTGAAAAAAAATTAAGCCACCATCCCCCTTAGATTAATAATGCTGTGTATTACAGTATGTAATATTTGTCATGAAAATGAAATATTAAAACTGTCTATGTGTAATAATCTACAAACTAATCACAGCGATTGGCCAATCAGAATTCAATATTGTAACAAGCTGCTCACGAGCTCACGCAAGTTTATGTTATTTTTCGCGCTGATCACAACTGAGCCAATGTTTTTATCTCTTTCTTGCACTGCGGAATTCTGGCTAATCGTCTCCCCTGCTGGGTCTCAGTGCGCATCTGCCACTGGTATAATCAACATCCGTGCATGTCTGTACAGTTTACTATAACACTGTGACCACGTGCGTGTTTGTAAAACATATTTTATTTTGTGTTTGTAAGCGCATATGTACTGTTTCTTTTCTTCGTGTGCGCGCAAAAGATATAAAAGCAAAAGAAAGTCTCATTCGAGAGGTTAAAATCTTATTTCTCTCTGTTTCAGTCGGGATTTATGTTTACTTTTTTTAAAGGTAAAATGCAGGCTAATTTGTTTTATTTTTACTTATATTTTGTGTTAATTGTTTTTATGTATTTATTTTTTTGGGCTGTGGAACGAATAATTTGAGTTTCCATTATTTCTTATGGGAAAATTTACGTGCCCACGTCCGGAACAAATTATGCTCGTAATCCAAGGTTTCACTGTACTTATTCAATTAAATTATTTATTTTCTAATGTTTATGTAGATTTTTATTGTACTCTTATAATCCTCCCCAGATGAAAGTCATGGAAAGAATAAATTTTTTTTTTTTGCTTATTTTGCAATAATTTTGTATGGTTAGTTCCCCCCCATAAAAAAAAGAAAAGCAACTTGACCACACCATCCCCCTTTCAATTCAACCACTGAGTGTACAGTATGTAGGTTGTGCAAACAATAGTAATGTGTATAACATATAGATATGAAGTTGTGATGTATGAATGTTTGTTCAATACTGTATTTGTAGATATGAACCAGGGTGTAACAACCAAATCTTAGGAATCATGCTGATGGATCTGTAGCAGATAACATGACTCTAGTAAACTATTTATGGTTGTGATACAGTTTCTCTGTCTGTTGTTTTGGTATATCAGGTTCTGTAGCACCTGCCAGCATATATGTAGGTGCTGAAAAGGGTTGTGTTCAGTGTGTTAGCAATCTGTATTGATTTTCTCTACCCATTTCCTGGTTCTCGTAGAGTCATGGGGAGGTGGGCAGAGGAGTGTCAATGTTTTTACTGTTTGGTGCAAGCTGTTTTGTTCTGGTTTAAATTTTGTATTGACTGTATCGTGTTAAATGGACAAGTGTTAAATCACAAAATCATATGTTTCATGTAATGTCTGTGACATGCTGCTGTGGCTGCTTTGGACATTGTCTTTTAGAAACTTTTATAATGATATTTGTGTTCATATTTCTGCTTGAGCGAGGTATTTTATTTTCATCATTGGTTTATGCAAGTTCTGGGCTGTCACAGTACTGTGTTTTGCATCTGTTCTCATTTCTGTTTTGTTCCTGTTGTTATCGCTGTTTACCTCATTGGTTTTTCCAGTTCCATGTCTGGCCACGATTCTATGTTTGTGTTTGGATATTGTTAAGTCTAGTAAAGTCTAAATCTGCTTTTATGCTGTGCCTCGGCCGCCTCAATACTGTATGTGGCACGTGTTGTGAAATTGGTGACACTGTGTACCATCGAAAACTGTCTTGATTCACACAATGGGTAAGTGAACTGAGAAACAAGCTGTATGCAATATCTTGTAGCAGAAAGTCCAAGCTCCTATTTGTCTTCTTACTGTTTGTTGCAAGCTGTTCTGTTCTGGTACTTTGGCTGCCCCAAACCAGACCATGATGGAGGTGTACAGGATGGATTTAATGACTGCAGTGTTAAACTGGATGAACAGATGGCAGGCCATTCTTCCTCAGAAAATACATCCCCTAATGTTCTTTTTAAAGTTGGTCTTCAATTTCAGGTCATGGGAAATGGAATCCTCCAGAACCACGAAGGACAAGTATAAAGGATAAGGTATTGTTTAGACTGCACCAGAGCTCTAGCAGCTCAACCTCCAGGCAATATGGAAACTCATTGTCACCTTGAGTAAGTCAGATGACCATAGTGTCATTTGCAAACTTCAGGAGTTTATCAGCTGGGTCTTTGGAGGTGCAATCATTAGTATAAATTTTGAAGATACGTCTCTGGCAAGTACTACCTACTTACATTTTTTTTTCTTCTAGACCTTTAGCAAAAATTGAGAACAACAAATAGTCTAAAGAGCCACAGGAGGTTTCTGAAAACTGGAAAAAATAACTTTATATTGACTGTCCCTCAGTGTAAAATGGGAAAGTACTACATCACACAACCATATATTCCAAATACCATCAGTCATGGCTGCTTTGGACTTTGTGTTTGTGTTTTAGAAACTTTTATGATGACTTTTGTGTCCGTTAAGATTTCTGGATGAATTTTTCTGTTTAAGAGGTGTTTCAGCTTTGCATTCATCAGACTTTTTATGTAACTTCTGGGCTGTCACAGTTCTATGTTTTCATCTTTTCTCAATTCTGTTTTGTTCCTGTTGCTATTACTGTTTGCCTCATTGGTTTTCCCAGTTCCATGTTTGTGTTTGTTTATTGCTAAGTCAAGAAAAGTCTAAATCTGATTTTATACAGTATGTGACACGTGCTGTGAGCAATATACTATACCTTACCATAACAAAAAATCCTAGCTCCCATTTACTTTTTAAAGCAAATATAAATAAAAACACACAAGACTAACGTCACAAATGCTTAATCACACAGATTCCAATCTTTGGAACACTTGCATAATATTTTTTTCCTTAGCTGAAAATTTGTTTTCTCTGTGATATTATAAGTGACTAAACTGTAACAAAAACATGAAAGTGTTTGACTAGCAGCATATGAGATGTGATGATTAAAGTTTAAAATGGCATGTTTTTGGTGCCTCTTGTGCCTCTGAACAAGCAGTGTTAATGTTTTTGATCATGTTTTTGAATCAGCTCTATCAAACATTCATTTGCAAAACTCAAGATTACACCATGCTGCTTTTGTGGGAAGAGCACATGATCAATAAACCCACTGGCATCCCTGAAAGCCTTGAGACAAAAAAACGAGCTCCTTCAGGATGAATATGCCTCTTAAACTATTGAGTATGCCAAAGCAAACAACTATTTGCTGCAAAAAAATCTATTGCAGAGTGAATTGTGTTTGTAAATAAGAACTGTTGTTCAAGGTAATAGTCTTTTTTTTGCAAATGCAAACATTACAATGTAAAACATCATTCCCAGTATTGTATAGCCTCCTCTTGTGCTACTTGGGCTACTCTGGTACTTTGGGTTATGACCCAATAAGACATCTGGGCATGTGCTGTGATGACTGGCACCAGGATGTTGGCAAAGGATCCTTTGGGTGCTGTGGTTTGTCTTCTTTGTCTGGCAATCCCATGGGTAGTCATAGTGATTTTGGAGGCTGGGTCCGTAGCCTTGGTGTCTTTGCCTGCTGATCCAACCATATTTAATGCCATCATGCTCATCATCTTGTAGCTAGCTAGTTTGATGTCCAACGTTTGATGTCTAAAGTAGGTCTTTGTTAGATTTTGTGTTAATATGATTTTGAATGTTGCTGGAAAATTGTGAACGATGAAAGAGAAGCTCTTGCATGTGTCTTGGCACACAACCAATAACACAAAAATAATAACACAGTTCTGACGAATATTTCACCATAAAAATATGTCATGTGTTTGATGTGGTGCAAATCCAGTTAAATTAATCAAAATCAGCTCTTCTGGCATCATAGATTTCGTAAGAAAGAAACAATAGAGACAGTATCATGGTCCAAGGCTAATGGTTTACGTAAGAGACAGGCATGGAAAAAATCACATAAAAATAAAATCATTGTACCCAATTATCTGTCTGTCTCATTACAAGCTCTGAGTTAATTGGGGAGTTGATGCCACCATCATTAGAAAACCTCTTGTTTCTTTTGTTACCTTGATGCAGCATGCCGTAATCAACTAGTAGAGTAACATAAAATCATTTATAGACTGAGAGAGATGTAAATAAAATGCACATACTTTAATTCAATGCCAGACACATTTTAAGTGAATTTTGAAAGCAATACAAAAACCACGTGTCAGGAGCACAATGCAAAAATGTATATGAATACATATCAAGAGTTTCAGTTAATGTTCAGATTAAACATCTCAACGTTTTAGACTGTCATATGATTATTAGTATCAGATGAGTTGTATTTTCAAACACAATAGTCTCTACAGTTTATTCTGAATGGTCCAAAATACAATAAATATCTATCACAAGGATGTTGGAAGTGGATTCTTTGGGTGTTGTGGGTTGGGACTGCTGTGGATTGGACTTGTTTGTTTGGTGTATCCCATGGGTGCTTTGCCCATGGAGGCCTTGGTCTCTTTGCCTGCTGGGCCTTTCTATCATGGCCAGCATTTACTTTTTTTCTGGGAATTTGTGCTGCATTGTCTTTTCTGTGGCATTCTGGGTAGGCTGGCCTCCCTAGGTATTGGTCAGCCTTGCGTGACTATGTTCCTGTGACCAGTCTGCTTGTATATACTTGGTAATCAATGATATTCAACTCACCTGGCAGTCGTATCAATGTAATGGTTGACTGTATATATTTGCCTTCATGATGGCTAATTCCAGCAGGATAATGCAAGATGCCACAAAGAACAAGTCATCACATCAATCCAATAGAGGACCTGTGGGCTGTGATAGAAATGGGATGCTTACTGTATGAATGTGCAGCTGACAAATCCACAGCAATTACTGAATGATGCATCATGTCTTACAGAATAACCTGAAGCTGTTCAGAAAAAATGCGGATCCTACGCAGTATTAGTATGGGGCTCTTAAAAAATGTGTCCAGTGAGTTTATACTGGCATAAGTATTCATTAAATTTGGTCAAATAGTACCTCAATATGAGACCTCCCACTGATAAAATATTAGACCTGATGTCCGGCGACTGTTAGAAGGTGATTTTTTTTTCTTGTCGTGTCCTTGGAAACTCCTCAGAAGCACTTACAAACCTTCTAACATGACTCATGAGAGGACAATTAGTGAATAGTGGGAGCACTTAGGTGTTCAGCATGAATGACTGCTGTCATTTTCACTCCACTTCAAGTGTCTTGCCCATGAAGGGGAAAGATACAGGCTGAGACTTCAGAACAAGGGGACAACCGTAACCCAGCTCCCACTTCACTGACCTCCTCTGACCTTTTCTCTTTTAATTAAACCTTAAAGCCCTTTAACAGAAAACATGGGAACAATCAGTGCATGTGAAAGTGTTATTAATAAAATTTAGTAAAATTCTTCAAAAAGAAAAAGGAAACAAAAGAAGAACATTTTAAGCACTAAAATGAGGCACATTGTACACAAGAAAAGTTGTATTTTGTTTTTATGCATCAGCATTTTCATAGTTAGCACTGTCGCCTTGCACCTCCAGGTTCGATTCCCATCTCTGTACATGGAGTTTGCACATTCTCTCTGAGCTTGGTAGGTTTCCTCCCACAGTCCAAAGACATGTAGGTTAGGCTAATTGAATTTTTTGTGTGAATGAGTGTGCCCTGCAGTGGATTGGCACCCTGTGTACGGTGTACCCCGCCTCGTGCCCTAATTTTCTGGCTCTAGGCTCCGGTGACCCTGTATACAGGATTAAGCTGTACAGACAATGAGTGAGTGAATGAGCACTTTCATATCCAAGGGAAGCATTTACAATTGCTTGCAAGTTAATTGTCTCACAGCTTATTGTCAAACTTTAACAGACTCACAGGCTAGCTGTCAAGTGAAGCTGCATGAGGTGTGATAGGCAAAATCCTTGCTGAGAAATGGTGCTTCCCTGAGGCACAGTGTGCCATCAGTATCACAATGTGGGAAGACCTTGTTAATACCAATGACATTTCAACTTTTTTTTTTGTTCAGGGAACTCATTATGAAGTAGCTTGTAGTAGAACTCTGACCAACTTATAGAACTGTAAAGGACAAACTGTGTGCACAATATGCCTGATATTTATCAAACTAGATACAAAAATACTCATTTATCAAAGTGGATACAAAAGAAATTTAGTATTTGATTAAAAAAACTGTTCATGTAGACAAACATTGATCTGATGTAACATATGTAGCCCTTAAAGCTCAGAGCATTTTAGGCATTATTATTATTATTATTATTATTAATAATAATAATAATAATAATATATTATATATGATTAACTGAATTTTAGTTCATTTTAATAAACTTCCCAAATATGACAGAGCAAAAAATCTTTAAACTGGGTCACGTAGGCAACAAAATAGCACAGATACACACAATAATGTGTTTTTATTGTCGCATAACTTTATAATTATTCAGGCATTTCTATCACAAAATAATAATAATAATAATATGCTCATTTTAAGAATTCTAAGGGAACTAAACAAACAGGAAGTGGGAGGGGTCAGGAAAAATCTGTCAAAATCAAACAAAGGACAAGAGTGAGGCTGATCAAAAGAAGGTGGCAATCTAAAAATAAACAAAAAGCAAATTACAAAAAATTTGATATCTGAAAGCTTTTTAAGTTGAATAAATTTATCTACAGTATATACAGAGACTGACTGAATCATTTCATCAGTTGAAAGAAAGTCATTAAAAACAAATCCATAAATTAGGACAAAGCTATTGATTTAGGACAAATGTAATAGCACATTTAGAAAATGAATCACCAAGTTTTGAATTGATTCTATGGTTCTTTCTACTGTATGACCTATAGATAATCTGCAGCAAAACAGTAGATTAGTTAAACTGGCATTCCCAGATTGCCTGTAGTGTGTGTGTGTGTGTGTGTGTGTGTGTGTGTGTGCCCTGCCATGGATTGGCACCCTGTCCAGATTGTACTCCATCTTGTGCCCAAAGTCACCTGGGATAGGCTCCATGACCTCTTGTAAGACAGATGGACTGAGTATATCTAGAACCCTTGTACCTCAGACTGTCCTTAGTAGTTCTAGACAATGACAAAATGTATGCCTGACTGCATCTGCCCATTAGTCACCATATTTTTAATACAGCATCCTCAATAACTTAATCCTCAATAAACACAACATTGCGTCTAAAACATTAAAAACAACAGACTGTTTGCTTTTGCACAAAATACAACAACATTATATGTTAATACAATATTACTAAGGCATTTGGAGGTTCTGATGCTAAAACTTTGCAATGTAAAGCAGACTTTAGTCTAAAAGGCATTCTGTTTCTGATATTGTGAAATTCAGTGTGAAATAAAACACAGGGTAGGTATACATTTTGTAAAAATGTGTTTCTGGTATTGGAATTACAGTAAGAATCAAAAAGCTTGACCTAGTGATGACAAAATGAAAATGATGACCTATAGTATACTGTACCACAATGAGAGTTGATCAAATTTAAGATTTAATCTGACAGTGGTAGGCTGTATGAATGACATTCTGATAATATTTTTGTTATTGGTATTATAGCATCACCTAAGAAGGAAAGGTTGACCCTGAAACAATGCATTTAATATTGTAGCTCAAAAACAGCCCAAATACAGCTTAAGTAGGTTAGACCCAAATCCTTTAATTGTTTTTTTTTTTAAAACATGAATATAAAACAACATGTCGGTATAACAAATGTCTGGCACAACGAACAAACAACACATTACTGCACTAACAAATAACACTTCATCTAACAGAGCAAAGACATCATAATAATGTAGACATTTTAGTGACTCATTGATGTGCAAATTAGGACTCGCTCACTGAAGCACAGCAATGCTCCAACCTACCCTGAATGACATGTATACTGCAACACTGGTTATGTAGTTGACAAGTATTTTAAATGCACATGTTGTTAATCTGAACATAGCAATTGATGATGTCACCATGTTTGCTCCAAAAAGAACACAATATTAGAATAGCAATCCTAAGTCTTGAAAATTGTAAATACAGGAAATCTCTGAATTCTAGAAACCTTTGAAAACTGGGAGCAGTAGGGACCCCACTGATGTAATTATAAAAGGTAATATCTCATTGAACCTGGTTGTCATTTCTGCTTTAAATCCTAAAATCAGATTTCTGATGGGACAAAACCTTTAACACATATTGTATTCCATGTGTTCAGGATAGTTTGGTGAGACAAAGTCACAATATTCTTTCTTCAGGGTCTGTGAAAAGATCGTCGAGCCAAAAAAGAACAGCATTTTTTTTTTTTTTTTTTAGAAAAGCTGAAGCCTTGATTGCTTTTCTGAAATTATATAATTGCAAAATTACAAACACCTTATTTCAGTGTGCAGAGCTCACACAAATTTGATCCCATATGGAAATAGGTTCACATCATTATCAAGTAATTTGCAACTTGGAATAAGCTCGAAAAATTGATTTTGCTTATTGGGTTAGTGCTGTTAACTATAACTCTATTTTCAGCATAGATTCAATGATTTTGTTGATTGTGGACTAAAAGTGAAAATAATACACTCAGTTTGATTTCCATCTCTCTGAGGATGAGAACTGGGCTGCCATTTGTACATATGTATAGAGGCATATTCAGATCTTGGTAGGGATGTTTGGACAGTCTTTTTCCTTTAATAAATTAAATCATCATTTAAAAACTGCATTTTGTATTTACTCATGTTATCGACTATTACAATTTGTTTGATAATCTCAATTATTTGAGTGTAACTAATATGCAAAAAAAGAAAACTTTTTCCCAGCAATGTGCATAGTAGTCTAGCTTTGGTTAACCGTGCTTCTGTCGTCCACTGGGTCATGGTAGTCATGTGTCTGTAAAAGGTTCAGAGTTTCAAGCCAAAAAAGCAACAAACTACCACAGTGCAGGCCCTAAACAAAGCCCTTTGCCCCTTTACTCCAGGAGTGCCATACAGTATATTACTGACCTGGAGCTCTGACCCCCAACTTTCCAATAAGCTGAAATACCCAGCAAATTGATTTTGTTGTGCTGTAATGTACTGTACTGTATCTGAAGCAAAGAAAGTTTCCTTCTTTAAATATACTTAAACATTGTGCAATGGTTTAATTTTAAATATTAAATTAATTAAATTATGTTATTCAATAATAACAATAGTGAGAAAAATTCGTTAGTATCAATTCTTTAAGGGTCTGTAAAATGTATTTTCCCCCCACCCATTACACATTAGAAAATACAAAATCTGACAACCTTGGAAGTGTGAACTACACACAGGAGATCCTTGTAGTGCAATAATTAAATCGACTTACATGGGTGATTGATCCATTTCTGAATGGATGTTAGTTGAAATTTGCAATTTGGAAATGTTAATCAACCTACCGCATTGGACTGTGGGATGAAACCAAAGTACAATGAGGAAACCCAGGGAGGACATGTCAACTCGACAGACCCAAGGTGAGATTTGAACCCCCTACCCTGGAGTTGCAAAGCAACAGTGCTAGCCAATAAGATGTTGTGCTGCTCAAACCCACACACACACACACACACACACACACGTTCATGCCACTCAAGTTCTGGAGGTATAACTTGTACGGAATGATGAAAAATAAGGCCTCCATCAAATCAATGCTTTAGAGTCAACTCTGAAGAGAGTACACTCATCTTTTCACACCCTTCCTCCTTTTGTAATGAGAACACTGAGATGGGGAGCTGGACAGAAGAGTGCACCATTAAATACAAACTTTCTGTTGTTGTTCTCTTGATGATAATTGACTCTTGTTCTGTGAAGCCTAGAACGCAGCAGCATGCTCTCAGGACAAGGCCATGTACTTTGATTTATTACCAGGTGCCACTTATGCACCCATCATTGTGCATCATCCAGAGCTCTTTAGGTTACAAAGATGAAGAAAGAATGACTTCCTACCAGAAATGGATCCAAATAGAACCGTTAATGAATCAAAGAACCTTTACCTATACAAGGAGTCATTAAAGGATCCTTTTTGTTTTTAATAAGGTTGTAATCCTTTGTACAGTAGCTGCTGGGTATCAGTCTAATAGAAGCACTCTATCTCTTCTTACTCACAGATCTAATAGGTTGTAATGAGGATTTTTTCCCCCCTGTATTAGGAACTAGACCAGCACTTTCTTCAAGGTAGGAAGGGGTGTAGTGCATGTATTATTACATTTATATTGTTCATTTGGCAAAGGTTTTATCCAAAGATCAAGCAGTTCATGGTTAAAGCTTTTGCTCACATGCCGCATAGAGTAACCACTGTTTAAGAAAGAATGTCTTAGAAATAGAGAAGAAAGAAAGAAAGGAAGAAAGAAAAAGACTTACAGTAGGTGTATGGTGCATATTGATGGAGAAGGAAACTACTACAACTGTTTTATAATTCCCAAAATCCAATATTTAAGGAAGATGGGGCTTGGATCCTAGCCCCGAGAACAAGACCCTTCATGAGATACCAACCATACATCGTATAAAATCTGGACAAACCCTTCTTGACACTCTTACTGAAGAGCAGTTAACATTTATCAGCTCGCCATTACTGAAATCAGCCATGCCCCTAATTATGAAAAACGTCATGGCTTAAAATAATTTAAACTGATTTTTTTTTTTGGCAGGTTTATTTCTGTTTAAGAAAAAAGTTGGACAATTATTATAGTCATTGGGGATTACTGACCCTTAGGAACCGCAACCGCACGTTTTTACATTGGAGTAATTTTTCAGAACCAAAGGTTGCCCCTTGATGCCGACCTGTAATAACACATACCAAATAACTAAAATATTACATGTGATTTAGAAATGCCAATCAGCCTGCAGTCTGGATACTGGAGTACCCAGAGTAACACAGTAATTTAATAAGGAATGTATTAAAACACTGACTATAACAAATGCCATGTTTTGTTTGTTCTGATCTGTCTTGAAAAACCAACCGAGGCTAATATAACATTTCTCAGTCAGAAGGAATCCCATGTCGAGTCATGAGAGAAATCGCCTTATTTGTATATGCACTGATTTCTAAAGTGCGTCATTCGCAGACTGACACCTCAGGTACTGGCAGCTATTCAGAGCACTGAGATCGTGAACACCACTGGTTTCACCATAAATAAAC
Source organism: Platyallabes tihoni (assembly GCA_030068045.1). Lineage (NCBI taxonomy): Eukaryota > Metazoa > Chordata > Actinopteri > Siluriformes > Clariidae > Platyallabes > Platyallabes tihoni. The sequence continues at coordinate 6,466,250 of JAQQZS010000012.1, forward strand.
ACAATCTGAGCGACATGGAAGTACTGAATTTCCTTTGTGGTTTAGGGATCAGCTCCTATTTATGGCATGCAAGTTGTTAGCCAGGTATTTATTTACACACACACACAAACACACACACACACACACACACACATACACATAGCCATAAAGCCAACATTACACTACCTGGGAAATGGTTAGAAACAGACTGAATTACGTCAAAAACACAACTGTACGTTGTAATCTATTTTGGTCACTCAGTGTGAGTCCGTTCACACACACCTACTGCTACGTTATGCTGTGTATACATATACACAAATACACACAGCACTGCACTGTCCCCGAAAAAATGCACAATGTCATAGTGCCTGTGTCTAAGCAGAGAGGCTCTGGCACCCGGTAATAACTCTCACACCTTCAGATAGAGCCATCGCCCGGGCTAAAGATAAAGGTGTTGTATTGTATTTGGCTGCTTTTTAAACTTGAAAGTGTGAACAGAGCTTGCTCTAGTACATGGACAATTTGTGATTTGTAATTGCACACACACACACACACACACACACACACACACACACGCACACACACAGGGGCAACGTGAGTGCCAGAATAAATATATAAAAGAATGAATGAATACTACATGTTTTATTGAAATAAATAAAAAAATGGGTGGCACAGTGGTGTGGTTAGCCTACACCTTCAGGGTCCGGGTTCAATTCCTGGCCAGGCTCGATTCATGTCTCTGTGTGCATGAAGTTTGCATGTTCCTCCCACAGTCCAAAGACCTGCAGATTAGGCTAATTGTTGTTTCCAAATTGCCCATAATGTGTGAATGAGTGAGTGATTGCATGTGTGTGTGTGCATGTGCCCTGCGATGGATTGGCAATCTGTCCAGAGTGTACCTCCTGGGATAGGCTCCAGGCACCCTGCGACCCTGAGTACAGGATGAAGCGGTATAGATGATGAGTGAGTGAGTGAGTAATTAAAAAATTACCTTGTAATGCAATGTATAAAAGAGGCACTAAAAATGAGCAAAACCTTAAGAGAGGACAGATGTGTAAATCAATAAATGTTTAACTGAAAAAAAAAAATAATGCATGCATGAATAAGAAGATAAATGAAAAATGATGGAAAGAATAAAAGGAAGAGAGAATGAATTAATGTATGAGTGAATGCTCTAGTGATCAAATAATTGTCTAAATAAAAAAAATGGAAGAACAAATGTGTACATAAATCAATAGTTATCATGTGAATGAGTGAATGAATTAAAGAATGACTCAACGACTGAGTGAATGAAATGGTAAATAATTTATTTATTTTATTCATTAAAAATAAATTAACTTATGAATAAAAGAAACTGGGTGAATGAATGTAAGGAAGGATAGTTTCTGTAAATGAATAAATTTGTGACTGAAAAAATGAATGAAGGCATGTATGCTTGAATAACCAGATGAATGAATAATGGTGGAAAGAATAGAAGGAAGAATTAAAGAATTAATTTATGAGGAAATGTGCAAGTGATTAAATGTCTAAATAAAAATGGATAAATCAATGTTTACATACAGTATATTAATGTATATATAAATAATTCATATGTTAATGAATGAATGAATGAATGAATAAAATGACAGAGAAAGAGGAAAAGGATGCATTCTGCAAAACTTCCAGAAAAGAAATTAGGACAAATTCTGCAACAAGACAGTAAACCAAAACATAAGTCAAAACTGAGCATCATCTTAACTGTCCAAGTACCCAGCAAAATGTTTCCTCAATATAGCATCTACCACAGCACATATCACGTTCCTAACTAGATTAATTATTTTTTAATAAATCCACTAATTTATTTAGAAATGAAATAAAATCCTGCATTTGTTAAACACTCTCCTGTGGCGCAGATCTGTGTGTTCTGATCTGCCTAAAAAAAAAAAAAAATCCAGGCAACAAACCAAGGCAAACACTGGATTTCGCTCTTCAGAAAAATCCCATGTCATGTTGTGAAAGAAAGGACCTTATTTAAAAATGCATTGATATCTGAAGTGCGTCATCAGCAGGCTGGCACCCCAGGTACTGCCATCTATTCAGAGCTGCCATCTATTTAAAATAAGGGGCAGACCAGCACTGATAACCACTATATAATTCTTGTCATTTAGTTAGAATGCAGTTGATTCCTTCATGTCCACCGTCAGTGGCACTGACCTGGGAAAGGCTGATCATTTAAAATTAAATGCAAATGATTGATTGGTCTTTTGAATGAAAAACGTGGTTTAAACTGTATTTGCAGATAAAAACCCAATAGAACATGGAGTATATTTATAAAACTGCAGCTCACATTTAATTCAATGATAACTGTCTGGTACTGTATTTCACCATTATTCAGCCTTGTGTAGGAACCATCTCATGCTTTGTGTAATTGTGGATATCATTCATTGCTCATACTGTAAGTTGTGCTTGCCAGATTTATTTATGTAGGTTTCTCCTTTTCAGCACCAGAAGCAACTGGCTATCGAGACCACCGAGATGCTTGCTCAGTTGTTTGTAATCTAGAGACTACTGCAACTCATTCATGCAAGATCTTTTCTCGCTCACCAATAGACCCCTGAAACTTATCCTCAATTTGACTGACTTGATTTTAGTACCCCCACCCCCTGCAATGCTCCCAACAACTTCCTCCATTATTTATGCTGCACTTGCTTCCTGTGACTACTAAAATTGTACCTACCTCAAGGAACTTGACTTAACTGACTGTGTTCTCAGTACAAATGCCTAGAGGGTTTCATTGACCTATTGGATGAAAGTCCTGTAGGGTCTTTGGAGGTGTGCTGTAGTGTCTAGTACTAGCACAATAGCAGTGGATCATTTTACGTCTGTGGGTTATTAGATAGGGCCTTTGTGGATTTGACTTGTTTGTCCAGCACATCCCATGGTTACTCAATTAGATTTGGATCTAAGTTTGGAGACTGGGTCGGTGACCTTGGGCTCTTTGCCTGCTAGACCCCATGTTCATCAGACTGTGGTGAACTGTGGTATTCTCGTTCAATTCTACCATAATCAGCATTTCCTTTAGTGATTTGTGCTGCATTGACATTTTTTGAGATGGGATGGCCTTTGCTCATTATAGTCAATGATAATGAGTTTTTCTTTTTTTTTTTTTTGGTGATATATGTTAAATGGAGACTAATATTGCTCGGGACAAGATTAAGTAGAAGAAGAAGTGAGTGAATGAAAGACAGAAAGGAGAATTGAAAGGTGGGGAGAAGGAAGGTATGCAAAAAATATTTTCGGAAAATGAGTAGATGAATGTGTAATCTAGATACGCTAAATAAAAACAATGGGCAATTGGAGTCCATACAAATAATTCTTATGTTTTTTCACAAGTTTTTCTAACCTGTATTGTAGTTCACAGATGACATCATAATGTGTGAAAAGCCATCTTGTTCTTCTAAGGAAGATTTTTTTTCCAGTATCCAGGTGTTTTGAGGGTTCTAACATATTTAAAAAGTTATTAAAATTAACACCCGGGTTGGAATCTGCTGCCATTTGCATGGCTGAGTGGACCAAGATTTTGCAGCATAACTAACACACATTTGCATGTATGCAGACGAAACCCGGCAGACATTTAGATCTCATTGAGCTGAATAACTTTCACTTTCATGTCATGGGCTCTACTCACCAGGACATCAGTTATCTAAATTTATGATTTTCTTCTTTCAAACATAACAACTATGTCAAACCAGTGTCATTCAATGTATTATAATAAAATTTTCCCACCCAAGGGTTTAATTAAACTTTATAAAATCATGTGGAAAGATTTTCTTACCTGTGGTCAATATATTTAATTGATAAAACCTCCTTTATATTTACCAATTGTAGCAGAAAAGGTCCAAAATGAAAGGAAGTAAAAAAAAAAAAAAAAAAAAAGGAAGTAAAAAAAGAAAAAAACTTTTTCAATGACCCATGTAGTGTCAGTGTGTTAGTGATTATAGACATACCCTCTATCTGCAGCTTGCACTTGGTGACAGTACAAATGGGGCCTATAACTGCTCCAGGGGCATCCTTGTACTTTAACTATGTCTTGTGTAAAGAGGTGTCTAGTTATACAGTGTATATATATACTGTACACTGTGTGTGTGTGTGTGTGTGTGTGTGCGTGCGTGTGTGTGTGTGTATACAGAAAGGAAACAGAAATGTAAGTAAAATATCTAAAGCTTTCCTTTGCCATGTAAATTTTATAACTCTTTTCTATACTTCATGTACTTCATGTAAATCTTCATGTTATTATTTTTGGTATTGTTTATTTAAGTGTTATTTTTAAACTCAAACACAGTTTACTCAAGAGCCCAGACGATGTGTGACGGAGGCCCGTCGCTGACCATGATGCATGTGGTCATATCAACATGACAAAGCTGAGATTAAATTAGCACCCAACGCAGAGATGCCTCTTCGCTTGTCTGTTCATCATAACATCCCACACAAATTCTCTCATTCTTTCTATGTCTGTGAGGGAAAAGACACATGGTAGGGAAATAGAGCAGATTGGGAGGGAGCGTCAAGGACGAGGAAAGACAGTGGCCAAGAGAGGGCAGGGAGGATGCAATGGTGTCATATGGATCTTTGCCAATGTAGGCAATGAGAAAAAAGGAAGAACTGGAATTCATGCAGAAATATGCAGAACCGTGCACAACAATAACAAATAATAGTGATTACTGCATGATTGTGCAATGACAAATATAAAAAAAAAAGATCAGTTGAAAGAATCGGAATTTAAATTGGCAGCCAGACAAATGTCACAATTACTGATTAGAATGACTGAATATCAGATGTGCAATTAGGTTTCATTCTCCCTTTGAGAGTCCTAGATTCATAGTTCTCTTATTTCAAACAGACATTTAATATATTTTTTATACCACTTATCCTGTATAAAGTCATAGGAAGCATGAATTCATCCCAGGAGCACTTTGGACACAAGGCAGTGTACACCCTGGACTTCGACACCCCATTGGCTTCTAGTTAACGTTTGCATTAAATTTATAATAATGACCAATTATACACTGAATGGTCTTACACAGTTTTACACTGCTGGTATTCTATGTTCTGCTTTGCCTGATTCAATAAAAAGGTGCAGGCTATTTTTTGGCACCAAAATTATGAAGAGTATAGATCAGGTGGCACATGATACAAATGGTTTTGATATGATGGCTTGTGAATAAACAAGACAGAAATTTCCATGAACAATTTTCTATCCACGTTTCCATCAGTGAATAGAAGGTAACTTCAACAAAGTGGACTTTGTGTTAACTTAAGCAAATTCCCTGTTAAAGAAGTGCACATTTGGCCTTATAGCACACAGAGAAGGAATTTATTCATAGTTATGCTATCTGGTATCACCCAATTAAACAATGACATCCATCCATCCATCTAGAAACCTCTATAGTCCAACTATGAATCGTGGAGGTCACCCTTGACTATTGTATTTATTTATTTATTTATTTATTTTTGATTTTTACATTTTTTTTCCAGATTTTGTCCCTAATTTAGCTGTGTCCAATTCCTCCCCATCACTACTACAATTCAGCCGGGAGGGCCGAAGACTATCACGTGTTTCCTCCGAACTGCGTGACGCCAGCTGACCGCATCTTTTCAAACTGCTCGCTCACACACAGTTAGGGGCGGAGTAACACACTTGGAGGAAAGCACTAGCTGCTCCTTCTGCTTACGTGAGCTCACAGATGCCCCTGATTGGCTGTAGAGCCGTGATTAATGCGGGAGCGTGAAGTACCTCTCATCCCTCCCCTCTGAGAGAGCTCGGCCAATCAGCTCTCTCTAGACCTCCGGCTGTGAGAGGTAACAGCATCACCCGGGAACTGAACCAGCGATCTTCGGATGATAGGGCGAGCGCTTTACCACTGCGCCACTCGGAGGCCTTACCCAGGAGTGTTTTAATTGGCTAACAGCTTCTAACTCACAATTACCATGACAACAAATTGGCTTGATTGAGATCACAGAATCGACACATAAACATTGAACTGAAGTAAATTCTTATTATCATAAACTATTTGCAGTTTTTGTACTATTTGTACGAACTCATTGGTTAATTGAAAACTCGGTCACTCAGACTTTCTCTTTTCAACATCAGCAATTAATTAAAGTTTACTTTAATGTAAGTTCATAAAATCTATAAGCAAAATTATGTTTCATTAAAGCAGTTGTTTCCCAAAGCATAAAGTCACTCACTCACACACATACTCACACACACACACACACACACACACACACACACAAACACAGTTTAATCAGCTGTGGTCCTGTAGGCCAGATTTCTGTAACACAGTTGGAAGATGATCAGTTTTATACAAATAAACAGGATTAAGAACAGATGATCCGTAGGAGTTTAACTGACAGGACGAGACAACGCAGAGACGCGAGGCTGAAATGCACCAACTGATGAACTGCAATGAGAAACATGTGAGCAATAAAAGAAGACAAGAGAAGCAGAACCGGAACCGGAACCAAAACCAAAACCTACAGAGAGAGAGAGCAGATGACCTGGTGTCCCCGAGACAGAGAGAGACAAAGAGAGACGCTTCCATGTCTAACTGAGAACAGAGCCCATGAGAACCTCATCAGCTCCAGCCAGCAGAGACGTCTGTCCTGAGACGGAACGAATGAGGGAGAGAAGGACAAAGAGAACGCCGGCACTTCTCTCGTTAATGGTTGAATAAATTTCACACTAAAATTGAGAAGAAAGAGTTGATTTACAGCCAAGTGTGGAAGAGCGGAGAAGATGGGGGGGTGAAGGGAAGGAACAAAAGAAGGAAGGAAAAAAGACAAATGAAAAAAAAAAACAACCAACAGGGAGACACACAGACAGTGAGCCGTCCTGAGATACCACTGCCTCTGATGAAACCAACAAACCCCCCGGAGTCGTACTTGATGCCCCCGATGCCCCCTGATGCCCCACTCCCGGTTGGAATTATCTCCGCGTGTGTGCTTATAGATCCATGTGACACCTGAGGAGGTTCCACTCAGAACCCATGATGATGCTTTGGACTGAGTTCACACACACGGTGTACTGCAGTGACTCGGTGTGTGTGACCTCTACACAGTGGACTTCCTGTTAACTATTCCTGTTTCCTATTCATAGTCATTCATAGTCTTTTATTTTAAGGTCACGAGCAGTTGTCTAAGCATTTCACTGCATATCGTACTGTGTATGACTGTGTATGTGACAAATAAAATTTGAATTTGAATTTAACTAAAACACACTTCCTGTTACACAGCTGCACTTTTCCCCTTCAGAGCTCAGAGTTACAGCAGGAGTCGACTGACGCTCTCACTGTCTGGTATCACCCACATCAGGATGTTTCCCCTCCGAGTCTGGTTCCCCTCAGGGGTTCTTCCTCATCATGTCTCAGGGAGTTGTCCCTTCAGCACCGTCTCCTCCGGCACCTCAGCAGGGACACACTCGTAAAGACAGACATGTGGAGAGACAGAGAGAAAATAAATGATACTATTATCACAGAATCACTCCAACAGCACAGACTACAAACATGACTGCGCTGACTACACTTCCCAGTGCGAACACACACACACACACACACACACACACACTTCATGAGATAAACACTTAGTGGGTCTTCACCTGACTCCACCAAACCTCTTAAATGTGTTTTTCACTGTGTGTGTGTGTGTGTGTGTGTGTGTGTGTGTGCGGTTTTGAATACAGAAGGGGTTTTATGTTGAGGAAAGGGCCATAACAGGAAGTCATCTCTTCACATTAAGGCAGTGTAAGTGTGTGAATGTGTGTTTTGGAAAGCTGGATGAGGGTGTGGGGGTATGAGCTACGGGACAAAAAAATACTGTTCAGTAGATGTGAGAAATGTGTGTGTGTGTGTGTGTGTGAGATTGCAGTTTACTGTGCAATATCAGTCGTGGTCTGATGGCATGATATACTGTGATACTTTCTCACTTGCACACTTCCACACTTGTACACTTTCTCACTTCCACACTTGCACACTTCCACATTTGGACACTTCCCCACTTTAACACTTCTACAATTGGGCCACCGAGTGGCGCAGTGGTAAAGCGCTCGCCCTAGATCGCTGGTTCGAACCCCAGGTGATGCTGTAACCTCTCACAGCCGGAGGCCTAGAGAGAGCTGATTGGCCGAGCTCTTTCAGGGGGGGTGGGATGAGTGGTACTTAGTGCTCCCACATTAATGACGGCTCTACAAGCCAATCAGGGGCGTCTGTGAGCTCGCACAGGCGAAGGGAGCGGATAGCGCTGTTCCTCCGAGTGTGTTACACCTCCCCCAACGGTGCGTGAGCGAGCAGTTAGAAAAAAATGGTTGGTGACGTCACGTGGATCAGAGGAAACACGTAGGTCAGTCTGCAGCCCTCCCGACTGAGCAGCAGTAGAAGCTTAATGTGTGAGCCTCCAGCGACTGGGAGGAATTGGACACGACTAAATTAGGGGAGAAAATCGGAAAAATTCAGATAAAAAGGGAAAAAAAAACCATCCACAATTGAACACTTCCACAATTGCACACTTGCACACTTCCTCACTTGCACACATGGACACTTGCACACTTCCTCACTTGCACACTTCCACACTTGGACCTAAAAATAAAATTTACACTCTGGTTGTTTATGTACCAGCCTCAGCAGCGACCTCATTTCCCCTCTCGTCTGTTCCAACCTTCAGCATCAGCAGTAAACTAATCACCTCCTGATCATCTGTCATCATCTGCACCTGTTTCTCACTGGGTCAGGACTTAATGTAGATGTTGTAATGTTTGAAGGACTCAGTGGTCACTGTGTGGATTAACAAACACAACACATTCCTCAGGTACAGGGACTGGAGTGGACATGAGAGACAAGAAATGTCCTTCAGAGAGACTGGAGAACTGTTCCTCAGAACACTCGGGGCACTCAGGTTTGGAATCAACATATGAAGAAACGAGGGGGTCATGACTTTTGCACAGTACTATGTGTGTATATTTTGTTATGCTTAAAAACAGTTACATATTTTAAAGAGTAATTTATTTAAAAGGAGACTCAGGAGAAGAAAACTGTGTTCTGATGATGTTCTGAACTTTCCGTATATATCTTTATAATTATCTGATCATTTTGATTCATACATATTTTCTCTCACTTTTCTATATTTTCTTGTGATCATGTGAAGATAACTGTACAATAACCGTTGTTAAAAGCTCTATACAAATTATAATAATATTAATAATATTAGTCAATATAGACAGATCTATGATGATGATGTTTCTTGGCCGTATCTCTCAGCTCAAGTGTAAACTGTGACACAAACATCTGGATCCAGACTCAGCTTGTGTTTATACTGAATAGAAGAACACTGATTGATTACCTAATGGATCAGTTCCAAACAGAGATGATTTCCTGAGATGATTTCCTGAGTTCTGATCAGCTCACAGTCGAGCGGGGTCAGGTCCGGTTCTGTTCCATCTTCTGTTGTTAGTTTTGAAACCCTCTCGGGTCTGAGATGAAAAGAAAAGAATTTCATTGGAAATAACGCCTATGTATCCTTCTGAGTCACACTGTGTGTAATAATAATTAACATCACATCAGGTCTGGTGTTCATCACTTTACAGTTTAAACAGTTGCGTTATAAAGACGTGTCTCACACAGAGTCCTGGACTTGAAGCTGATCTCAGCAGAACATCAGAGCGTGCTGAGTCTGGATCTGCACTTCAGAACCTGGAATGAATAAGGAGACGCGTTTCTCAGCAGCTTTTCCTCCACCTCAGCGCCGCCTGCCTGCAAACCACACTTTATAGAGGATGCGGTGAAATAAAAGTCCATCAAAGGAGCGAAACATGGCTGTGAAGTATTAAATCTGAAGGAGCTGCTGAGACATGAGCAGAGCTACAGTGTGTGTGTGTGTGTGTGAGACACAGACAACTTCTACTAGTCTGTAATGATACTTTCCATCCTTAAAGCACACAGATATAGCAGGGTGAACGGTTTATAACCACACTATCCAGTGTCCCTCAGGTGAGGACGGGTTCCTGCTGAGCCTGGTTCCTCTCAATGTTTCCTCCTCAATCTTCTCCCTCAGCAGCGTCACCTCTGGAAAAACCTTTTAATCCTCTCTCTCTCTCTATCACAGTCCTCACAAACCTCTCACGTGGTGCTAATGACCCTCATTATGGAGGTGTTTATGGAGCTGACGGCCTCCTCGCCCACCAGCGTGCTCGTCCACCGCGGCACAGAGAAACCCAGCGCAGAGCAAACGCCGCGTTAAAGCTCCGATTAGAGTCTACACGTGGTTCTGTGTTTCATCACTCAGGGTAAACACAGCACCAACCCACCGCAGTCACACCTTCTGTCAGCTTTATTTCATATAATCATCTACACAGACCAGGGGAGGAGACACACACACACACACACACATACACACATACACAGACACACAGACACAGACACACACACACACACATACACAGACACACAGACACAGACACACACATACATACATACACAAACACACAAACACACACACACACACTCACACACACACACCTACACACACACACACTCACACACACACACCTACACACACACACACACACACACACACATTTTAATGTAACACAGTTAGACAAAGTAAAGTAAAAGTGAACTAGTCATGTCTCTTTACAGTGTGTGTGTGTGTGTGTATGTTTGTGTGTGTGTGTGTGTGTGTGTGCACACGCGTGTGTGTGAGAGAGAGAGATTAGAATCAGTAGGTCAGTCTCAAAGGTTTGACAGACAGGCCGATTTTCTCATTCCAGAAAACCCCAGCTTATGGAAATGTGTGTTTATGTGGAGGTGTATGTGTGTCAGGGCATGACATTAACTTTTTTGCTCACTGGCCAATGTGGCTAGTGGATTTCCGGAGTCACTAGCCATTCAGCCT
>JAQQZS010000012.1:6489062-6504625 GCA_030068045.1 Platyallabes tihoni
TATTTTATAGTTTTGAAATCCCCAGTATTGTTGTAGAATGTAGAAAATAAATCACTAAACAAAAACAAAGAAATTTGGAAGTGTTCTAAAACTTTTGAACGGCAGTGTGCCTTAACTGCATGTAATTCTTACAATATTAATATATAGTAAGACGTAAGCCACAATGGGGCACTTTTTTTTAAATAGCCCAAGACTTAAAAAAATATTATTCCACTTATTCCACTTCAGAATATCAGTTAACATTGAGGTTCTGGGGTTGAATTCCAAATAATGTAAAATGGAATTCTAGTGTACAAGCCTTTGTTCCACACACCAAGTAGTGCACTTATCATGGGTTACAGAAAGGGATATGAAATTCAGCCTTTCTGAGAGAATGAACAATGGTCATTGTCACAAAACAGCTATACAGAATAAAAAAGAAATATGGAAATGGTTTTAAAAAGTGTGAGGAAATTCATCTGAATGACTCACAACTGTCATGCTGTTTTATAGAGAATATACTCTCGTGACCAGCCCTCTCATGAGTACACACACACACACACACACACACACCCACACACACACACACACACACACACACACACCACACACACACACACACACACACACATCCAGACCCACCTCTACACACCCACTTCTACACACTACATATCATTCACAGGAGCTTTGATATGCTCCCTGGTGTCTAATAATATCTTCACATTATTTTTGGAGCAGTTAAACAAGCTACTTGTTTCCCGTCCTGATGGACAAATGAAAATAGCATGATGTGCCATCAGCGTCATTGCTAGATATCTATTTGTCTCTTGTTCAGTGTTCCCGCCATATCCCAGATGTATGAGCAGTGTGGAGTGAATAGTAACTTGAACCAATAGATAGACATAATAGAGCATTCACAATTTAGTATTATTGTTATTATTATTATTTTAATAATAATCAGGGCTGGAGAAAGATAAGTCTGTTGCTGAGTTAAAACATAGAATGAAGTAAAAATAAAATGTGGTGATGTTTCTGAACAGCAGGGACGTTTCCTAGAACACTCGATGGGGGAAAGAAACTGATAATAAGCAAAGGGGAAAAATGAAGTGGATGTGAAAAGAAGGAAAGGAAGAATGAAATGGCTTTTCTATGCCTCTTGTGTAAGACATTTTGCACCTCGATCAAATACTAATAATGAGGTAGTGAGACTACTGTGTGTGAGAGAGTGAGAGAAAGGAAGAAGAGATGAATATGGTTTGGACGAAGAACAAGGGAAAAGAAGATGGTTTCATTTTTTTATGCAGTCTCTGTGCATCGTGCTTTCTTTCTTCCTCCCACCTCCTTACAGTCATAGACATGAACCTCATCACACACACACAAATATACACTAACATTTTTCAGCAGAAATGATGACACATACATTCATGCTTCACAAACACACTTTTTCTTGGAATCTAAATGTTTGTGTGGATTATCGTTGGAAAGCAGTTTCAGGCCTTTCTGCCAGTTTAAAGTGTTTGTCAGAGTGAATCCAGTCTCAGCTTTTAAACAGGGTGTTTACATAGTCATCCTAAAATCATCTAAATGCTTTAAAGTCTGCAAACCTTAAAGAGGAGCAAAGATACAATAATAAAAAGCTTGTGGAATTAGACATCTGTATCAGAGCTGTAATTCTGCAACAAAAAAATTCCCACCAGCAGAATTTTCGCTATTTCATGCAGGCGTGAAAGAGCAATCTTTCATGTAATAGTTGTAATTGTAACCAGATGTAGTCTTTTCTATATTTATTGTAAACAGGAAATAATAGTGTATGAAATGTGCAAGAGGGTGAGGATAAGGACTTGAACACAGGTGGAGATTGGACAACTTTTTGTATAGTCTGTGGGAGGACTTGAGATGCTCACGGTGCTCAGGAGTAGGAGCTGGAGACAGATGGAACTGTAGGCAGAAAGTAACAGTGCATGAGTAAACTGGGAAGATACATCGGAACATAGCGAGAGACGTGTCAGTCAGACCAGTTCAGGGCAGGAGGTATCAGGCCAGCAACACAGTCAAACCTCACTTATCTAAAAGGGCTAATCCCAATCCAAATAACAAAGTCATAAACATATCAATAGGCAGTCAGGGTTACTGACAGGGAGCTGGCTGAGGTCTGGTCCAAAACAGGCAGTAGTCAGGTTCACAGGCACAATCAGTAAACAGCAAGAGGTACTTGGGCAGAATCTAAAATCCAGTTATTGGTTCAAGGGTAAACTATCCAGTGAGGAAATATACATAACGTGGCAGTTAAGCAATAGGGTTTATGAACAGGGAGTAGGTCAAAAACAGGCAGGGTCAGGTACAGGCAAATCCAGAAAATAGGGTTCGACTGGACAGTGGACAAAATTTGCTAATTAGACTGAGAACTGAGCCTGGTTTAAATAGAGAAGGAGAGAGTGGAGTTAATTTACACAGGTGCTTATTAGATATATACGGCCCTTGCACTGGCACTGGCATTAAATGAGGTGGGGACCTCAGTCGGGGTCATCAGGAATGAACCAAAATGGAAGATTAAACAGGAAGCAATGGAACAATGATAAAGACAGCTTATCCAGTACATCAGGATATGCAGCACCCTATAAATAACTAAATCTGTTATTTCTGGCAGATTTGCAAAGAAGAAATATTGAAATAACGGTCTGGTGCACATCTCTTGTTAATACCAGTTATGAACTAGAGAGATGTGGCTGAGGTTGAGGGACTGCCAAAGCCCAAGCTCACACAATGTCAAAACTGCTGACAGTTTTTCCCAAGCATTCCATGGGGACAGTGCTATGCTTTATAATTAAAAACAATAATAGGATTTATTCTTTTTAAGTAAGCCACACACACCTTTGGTTTAGATCCTGATAATCAAATCAAATTCAAATCAAATAAAAATTTTATTAGAACATACACAGTACGATATGCAGTGAAATGCTTATACGACCGCCCATGACCTTAAAAGTACAGATACTTGTAGTAACAATAAAAGAAATAATTCATGAATTAATATAATTAAATGAAGGCCTGAATTTTCACTTGAATAAAAGTTGACAGGAGGTAGAAATTGGTACATTTATGACAAACTCATTAAATGTAATTAATTATATTTCCATACTTAACTTATTGCAGTAAAATTTATATGTATAAGCTACACAAAGGCCGAACATTTTTATAGTGCACGCCTACATAACACCTACTGGTTACCTAATTTCTTATCATGTCATTTAATATCCTCATTACTTTGAAAAAGTGTAACTGTAACAATAAGAAATCTATGAATAGCAAATAACTAATAGTACACAAAACATACTCTTGTCTTGATAACAGTGTCAGAGTCCATATGTGCTTGAGTGGATCTACATAAACACTGTATGATGTTAAATCAACAAGACTGGGGATTTTAATGTGCTAGGTCAGCTGGGTTTTCAATCACCTCTTTTCTCCCATCAGAAAGACATTTAAACTGCAAAAAAATTTAATAAGTATTAAAAAAAAGTATGAATTTGTACAAAAACGGTTCCTGTAAACAAGTTTTTAAAGTGGAACCCTGGAGAAAAAGTACTTTTTAAAAAGTCTGTTAAAAATAAAAATTGTGAAATACAGTAGAATGGCTTTAGAATGTAAACTGGATGTTCTCCATCCCATGCCCACTATCCAACCTGACACCTGTATCTAAATATTTGAAATCATTTAACCAATTTCCCAGATTTGTCAATTGTCACTGCTTTTCTATGTGAATTAATTATGTAAATGCACTTATTCAGAAAGCATGAAAATATCTCAGAAACCATGCACACAGTTCCACAGGACTTACCTTATTCTGACCACAGTGCCATTAAAACTGTGGCAACACATGACACGTTCATGACTCACTACTTGTGATAAAACAAAGACACTGTGGATCTTTTATACTTTTGCTTCTAGAATTAGCACATGACTATTTTATGTTGCTTGGGAGACACGACTGTGTGCCAGAATGTCATCTGATCCACCCACACATATATTTTCAGGTGTAATGAATTGTTTTTACTTTGCTTTTAATTATGATTAAATGTGTAATTATATATATATATTTTTTTAGAATGTATCATGGTGTAATTGCAATGCAAAAACGATTATTTCATTATCGTTCCTAAATAAAATCTGCAGTGTAGCTGCATATATTGTGTTTATATGAATATAGGCACTGTATACAGATCTGTCAGTATCTATCATTATTATCATTAAAGTCGCAAGATTTGTCAAATGCAGTGGTCTTAAATTAGGCAGGAATAAGAAGCATTAGCCAGGAATCTAAAGATTACTTCACCTTTTAATTTTGTACCAAATATTAACCGCCTGGTGTGGTCTGTCACTGGACTGTCAGATATGTACAGTAGTATGTCTATTTGAAGGAACACTGACACCAGATATAGCATTGATATAGCAAGTTATATCATTATGTTTCAAGGTTCTTTTTAACCTTAGTGGGGCAAGGGTAGCTCAGTGATTAAGGCATTGGACTACTGAGTGGAAGGTCCCAGTTTCAAACCCCAGCTCCACCAAGTTGCTCCTGTTGGGCCCTTGTGCAAGACCCTTAACCCTCAACTGGTCTTATGTATACTGAGATAAAATGCACTTCACTCCCTCCAAAAGTCATCGAGGCTACATTTACCGCATTTAGCAGACATTTTCTCTCAGTAAAGAGGAGATTCAATATGTGCTCACTGCAGGCCATTTGCTTTAAGGTTCAGTGTCCTGTGCATTCTGAAATGTTTTTTTTTTCTCACCACAGTTGTTAACACATGGTGGTTGTGATGGCCTTTCTCTCATTTCAAACAAGTGTTCTCCTGCAAACTAATGTGCTTACTAGAGACTCTCTCACTCTCTATATCCCATTTATTCTGTACATGGTGGTGGAAGCCTGGAGCCTATCCCTAGGCTGGGTACACTCTGGTGCCAATCCATCAAAGGGTCCATACTTACACTCTACAGGCAATTTGACTAATCTGTATGTCTGTACTCTGGGATAAAGCCATATAACCTAGACGAAACCTTCCAAGCACAAGGAGAACGTGCAAATCCACGCACACAGATCCAAAGGTAGAGCTTGAACCCTCGACCATATGCTACATGCTAACCACTACACCACCATGCTACCTTCCAAGAGACTGTTATGCATAAAAAAGTAAAGCCAAAGTCTGAATTAACACATCGTTTGGAGAGTACAGAGATAAAGGCCGATTTGGAAGGCAGAACTCATGAAGAAACATGATTCAGTCTCTGATGCTAATGGGTTGCTTGTAATATTCATTCTGCTGCTTTTCAGACTTACAGCTGCCAGATGATGTCTCTGTGTCGACATAAGGTCGTGGGCGGAGAAGGCACCGTGTCTTTCCCTCTATTCCCTCTGAGAATTTTCAGATCTGCATTTTTTAAATAGAAGTTTACAGATCAATACAGCACCATGATCAATATTCAGCATGGCATTAATCCAAAGAACTAAATATGGAAGTGTGTGGGCATACAAATCTGGCAATATTTAAAGTTTTCATTAGACTGGGAATTAAATTTAAGAAAAAGTGATCAACATGGATGTTCCGGTTTATATCATACCTACATAAAATCATAATAGCCTCGAGATTTTAATGTGCTCGTTCAGAGGACTCGGTGAACCAGGTTCACTGTGGGCAGGGTAAATGTATTAATCATAATAAATAAACATAATTAGCAAAGCAGGAAACAGACAAATTGGATGGAAAATGTCATTTAAAGGAAAAGTGTTCAATATTATATAATAGTTATAATAAGTTATAATGTCTAAGAGCTAGCAGTGAGATGATATTTGCATGAAATCCAACCCCATAGTCGATGTGAATTTTCCTTTGAGATCAGGTAAAAATCATCCCCTTTTCTTTATATTGGCAATGGGTCCATTTGTATAGAGGAAGAGTTACTCTATGTAAAGAGGAAGAGTTACTAACATGCTGAGTTTGAATGACTTACAGGTATGTCACTTAAATTAAAAGCTTATTCATTATTTTGTTTTACTTTCCTTACATCCCTTGTATGTTGTTTTCTGTCTAATCCCATTTGGAGACCTGCACTTTTTTTTTTTACCATAGGATTACCAGGTCTTTCTAACACAACCCTCTTATATTAATCCAGGCACTAAGCATGCCCTGCATCCCCAGAGGCCGGATATGGGACATTTTCTTGGGACTTGAACCCAGCCCGTCTGCATGACAAGTACAAGTATCCCACCCCTGTGACACCAGTGCTCAAGCGAGAAATATTATAAAATCATTTTAAGCTCCTGCTATGAGAGATATAGAGAGAAAAACACTAAGAGTGAGGATTTCTCACCTCCCTCCCTCTTGCTTATCCAGACGGGAGGTAGGCAGTTTCAGGTTAATGCATTCCAGGGCGGAGAATGCAGATGGGTTCCTCTTACTGTTAAATAATCTAAGGGATTTCTTTCTCTCTCTCTCTCTCTCTCTCTCTCTCTCTCTCTTCAAGCGGAGGCCGGAAACTGTATGAATATGGGCTTCCCTGCTCAGCCTTTCTGGCACAGAATGTGTGAATGTGCACTTGAGCTTGTCCACCTCTCTTAGCGCGTAGGCCGGTATGTTTCAGGGATCTCCCATGTAGGTTGGTCTCACACCAGCTGGAACTGTGTGCCTGTGTGTGTTTTAGAGAATCCTCTTATGAGCATAATGAAGTCAGGCTGTTAAAGTAAAGTGCGTCATCGTTAATCATTCCCACTGGATTTTTCTTTAGAGAGGGAAATTAATTGTGATTAAGTAATTATGTGCTAATGTAATAAGGTGTTTCAGCACTAATGGCTGTGGTCGGAGGATCATTTCATGTTGTGTGTTCTGTGTCCATCATCTGAGAACTTGAACGTCATGTGCAGCTCACTTATGGCTTGAGTAGAAGATTAATTGTTCATTCATTTATTCATGACTTCATTCAAAGTAAATACTCCATTTTGTTCAGGTTCAGTGTGGATCTAGATTAAACATTGAATATGTTTCAATGTTTGAATATCAGATTTCAGCAGCATATACTGTATAGTATAGTAAAGTATTTTTCCCTATGTAACATAATACAACCCAGATCAATTTAACCCCCTATTTGGTGTTATAATAACCATCACTGTTTAGGAAATGTTTAGAAGCATCACTTTTGGGATTATTTTGGGTCCTTGAGCAAGACTCTTAACCCATACAGTACAACTCAGCCTCTGCATGCAATGCCAGTCAAAACCTGATTAGACAATGAGAAGTTTTCAGTGGTATGATGATAAAAACTGTGCCAGATGATGTCGATCAGATGATCTGATTTTGCTATCCTTAAAATAAAATTGAAAAACCCCAAGAAAAAAAAAAATGGTATAGATTTATGTTCTTTGAAATACGATATAATTAGTGAGGTCAGGCACTGACGTTGTGTGAGGATGCAGTCGGTGTTCCATTTTATCCCAAAGGTGTCAGTGGGGACGAGGGCTCTGCGCAGGGCACTCCAAACTGGGCTAACCATGTCTTTAATGTCATGCTGAAAACAAGAACTGTAATACTACACCATACGGAGACATTCTTTACTATTATGTGCAAGAAACGTTGTGGGAATATTTCAGCTTGTTGTGTTTTTAATGACTAGATGATAAATGTGTTAAAATTTGTCTTAGAAATGATAAAATCTGACAGAGAAATTGTTTTGTGAAATGTTCCTGCAAGGTTTTTTAATCATCAAACCAATGCACACTCATTTATACACACACCCACATTGCAACTGGAACAAATTGACAGAAAGAGCAGCATTGTAACTAACATGGCATTTCCTATTCTCATTCTCTATTCTTTCTGTATCTGTTTTTCTCATGCATTATGCAGAATAGATGACTGTCACCTGTAATAGAAAACTAAATCACCTGTATAGGTGTCCATCTCTGCAGTGTGTGGGTGTATGTACAAATGCTTTTTTAAATTCTAATATATCTGCAGCATCTGCAGTGTGCAAGTTATAATCTCTCTCTCTCTCGCTCTCTCTCTCTCTCTGTCTCTCCATGTGTGTTTCACCATTTATGGTCTTTCCGGCTGGCATCCTGAGGAATCCCTCTGTAACCATGGCAACAACAGGCGACATCACCTCGGCTATGTGCGTCACTCCAGTCTCGCAAGGAAAAGCAGAACTTTATTAAAGAGTCAGAAAAAAAGTGTCTGAAAAACAGAAAAGAAATTCAGGGTATTTTATAGGAAAAAAAAAAGGCTTTTAATAACTGGAATTTTTCCATTATTGCTGCAAAATCTTAACCACTGAGCAAATGATTTTCAAAGCCCATAAAAGGACCTTCTGATTTTGCACCAATGCGGATCGATGACATTCCTGCAGTCATACCAAAAAAAAAAAAGAAAGTAAGTAAGAAAGAAGGGGAAAGAAAGAAAGAAAGAAAGCTCACTGCCGCCTCCATTGTAACCTTTATATAATAACTGAAGCATTTTATGTTAAGAAACCTGTTTTTGATCTCGGTCAACAGTATGAAAGCAGACTGAGACTGTCGTTGTTATATCAGTTTTTGCTCCAGAAATAGTTTCTTTATGCAAGCTCAGTCATCCCCTACCTTGCTTTCTTAATACACAAGCTTGTGCATGCATACATATACATGTGTGAGTAAGCGAGCGTTCTATTCCAAAGTTTGAGTTTCCTGACCATTGTATAATTAAACCAGAAATGAGGCCTGGGTAAAATGAGTGAGCTGGTGAGTCAGTCATTTTCATGTGCAGAACACACAGCTATGCTTCATGTGCTGAACTTGTAAAGTAGCTGTGCTGAACTGATGAATACCAGCATTTAAGTGTAATACATAAATTACAATCATGTGGGCAGCACACCAGACAGAGAATGCCTGGGCTCAGGGCACATGGATAAGAGCACACATGAGCTTTATTTGAAGTCAGGGAGCCTTCAAATTTAACAAATAAATACTTATTGGACCAAGTTAGCACCTTCATATTAGTTGTGATCTTTATTTATACTAGGATATGGACCGTCCTTACTACCATCTAAAACTGGCCAAAAGTTGGAATCCAACCACTTGATGACAAAAGATACGAGAGCTTTCAATTATTAAATCCCAATTCATTAATTAGGCCAGGTCATCATCTCATCATACTGTATTTCATATCATCAGGTTCAAATTTGTGAATGGTCCTTTCACGCATATTAAAGCACTCCACTGTCCCATAAGTTTGGGGTTTGTGCACAGTGGTTCAAATTGCTTTAATTTCCAAAAATGTAGTGCATTTGCATAGCCTGTACATAGCTGTTTAGTAATTAATTAGGATCATTATCTTTTATTTCCCATTAATATACTATAACATAAGAATGGCAAAAATTATGAGGGGTGTTCAAGTCAAATCTTTTGATTGTGCAGAATAACAAAACATAGTTTTGTTAGCTTTATTTATCTATAAAATCCACTGCAACACCAATGCACTTAGTTTCACTAGCGCTTGGATTCCATTATAGTAGAAGGTTTACACACCGGTACACCGGTGCTGTGTTTGGACATCCTGTGTCAAAAGTTCCTTGTGATTAACTACAGATTATCAATCTTCTGTGCCTGTCGAAGGCAGTGAGCTCTCTTGGTACCCAATGTGCACTCACCTTTCAGAAATGCTGGTATTCATGAATGATTGTGTGTACAGTTCCTACACACAGATGCATCTTTTCTGCAAGTTAGTGATTTTCATTCTAGGCTTAAGCACACCACCAAGTTATGTATCCCCACAAATGCCCTGCCAAAATCAATAGGCCATTACAAGCCATGTGTCTCACTGACGGATTTTGACCAGCCACATGGAAAAGCAGTTTGCTCGTCAGACTCAAGACCTGGGTTAGCATTTCTCCTGTCTCTCTCTCTCTCTCTCTCTCTCTCTCTCTCTCTGCAGCTGGACATTAATGAAAGCTTGGCTTGACTACAAAATTTGTATTTTGACCAGAACATTCTACAAAGGAAGGCCTGTCCTGTTGTTGCCCATCCAATAATTATAGTCATGCCAGAAGTGCAAGCCAACAAGTGATACCTCTAAGACCCAGGCTGTAGGTTGAGATCACCCAGTCAGAACATGCTGATTACTGAACATACCCTGGACAGTTATTTTGTAGAAAACTAACTATAATTCAATAAAATGTTCAACTTTGAGCAGCATCAATGGTTTGGTATGTATACACACCACTGAATTCATCTCATGTTCACCTTGTTACACCTTTTCAGGGTCCATGCACATGCATTTCAGCTTTAGTGAGATGATCTATGACACCATGGAGAAAAGGGCAGAAAAGATAAAGAGTCTGAAACTGTTTGGCTGACACATCTGAATAATTAAATGAAAATTATGCATTTGCAGAAATCTGGGCATTTATTATCACCAACTTTATGTCCTTTGCATGACTAATGGTAGTGCTGTGAGAGTTGCGAGATGATCACTACAACACGTCCATTCTATCACTCTGAGGTTATCACATGCTTCATGGATGGAGAAACACTTTACTTGTTTGGTAAGACTAGAAAGAATAATGTATAGAGGCATTCATAAAATCTGGTAGCATAAATACTTTATTAAGGTTTAAGATTAAACAATTGTGGGAACAATTTATTCAGGCAAATACATTTAAAGATGAGTGACCATTCAGTGTTAAACTGTTTCTCTCAACTTCCAGCCTCAGTCTCCAGGATCACCTGAATTATTATTTTTTTTTTTGCACTAAGGGTTAGGTTTTACTGCAGTGATCACAGGGATGACCACACATGATCTCACATCCTCTAGCCGATCACAGGCAGCTCAGAGAACAAGACAGGGTTCACCATGGATGGGGCGCTAGCCCATCGCATGGCACAAGCACTCACACACACACATCCAGCCATACATTATGATCATTTCTACACCGCATGTATTTGAATTGAGGAAAGAAACTGGAGTAACCACCAAGCAAAGAGAGAACATGCAAACTCCACACACACCAAGATTGGAGGCCTATTTTGAATCCCAACCCCGGAGGTGTGATGCAACAGTACTAACCAAGAAGCCACCATGCAGCCATAGTCCTACATTTGGATAGCTTGAACTCTCCAAATGCTTCTAAAAGGATCTACTTAAAAAAAAAAATTTTTTAGGTTAAGGCCCCTTATCTATCCAAAAAATTATTGAAGAATACAATAATATATATATATATTCATCACCAGGTAAGCTAGGAATTGGAATATAGTTTTTAAATGCTTTTTGCTCTTTTTGCTATTTTTACATGCCATAACTTTAACCTTAACTGTGGTTTGCATCATAGATAGAAGAAAGGTTTTCCAGGGTGTATCCCGCCTTGTGTCCTAAGCCTCCTGGGATAGGCTTCAGGCCCACCGTGACCCTGGTATAGACCCTGCACTGCGCACATGAATTTGATGCCTCCCTTTGTGCCAGATCAATGAATGTAAATGAAACACAGACTGAACTGTAAAGGGAATTGTGCTCTTTATCCCCCAGAAGCCCATTATTTTAGAACAAACTGTGCATCCATCTGTTTCCTTCATTAGCTCTGTTCCACTGTCTTTCAGTCTCACTAATCCTTTCCAGAACTTATTAGCATGTCTTGTCAGTCATCTCTGATGCCCTGGATGGACTGCAGCATCTCTCAGTAGAGCACAAGAGCTCTCGTATCTGTCTGATCTATTACCGCACACCCTTTCAACCTGCATGGCCATCCAAAAGCATCATTATGCTCACACTAAGGAATCTGCTGCTGCAGTCAGAATTGCCTTCAGTATCTGTCTGCCCTGAACACCCGTGTCAGAAACATTGTTATGAGCGGAACAAAGAAGGAACATTGTTAGCAAAAAATAGAGACTATATTCAAAGCTACACTTGAGTTGTTCAAAATCCACTACCTACATGTGTTAAGCTCCATAGATTAACCTAAACTATGGGATAAACATGTAGCTTGGAAATTCTGCTTTCTGACTAGGTAAATTGAATGATCTCAAAACAACAGTAAATCAAATTTACTTTTAACCTTACTTTTAACTTTAGACTTCTACTGCAAATACAAGTATTTATTTGATCCAATCTGCATGTCTGTCAGGTGTGCATGAGGGAGGAAAGTGAAGTACTTGGAGGAAACCCGCCAAACACAGGGGGAACATGCAAACTCTATACACACAGACCTAATGTGGGAATCGAACCCTCAACCAGGGCCGAAAATTCTAACCCCTAGGAGAATTTTCGAATTTTTAGGTGTTTGCATCACTACAGACATATTCACTGAATAAATAAACAACATTGACTATACAGTTCACTGTTTTTGAGAAAACAGATGTATGCCACTCTAAGCTGGCTAGCTTATTGTTAACAAAATATGAACATGTAAGTGTCAATATTTTTGACCCAATTGACACCTCAATGTCATATAGGTTAACAATGACTTAATTGCAATTTATGACTTCTCACTTCCCATTAGGATTGCCAAGTGAAAGTCCAGACTCCAATTTGACCTTCACCAAATGTTTCCATTTAGTCTGACAATGGTTGAACATTTTCGCCAAACAAATGCCAAATATTTGAGAATCCAGATGTGTAAAGCTGTACTGTAAGTCTATAATAGAAAACTAACAGATGAAACAGCAATAGAAATTGAGGTATTGATTGGTGCAACCAAAAAAAATGTTTGCTTTTTGTTAAACAAAACAAACTAGAAAATGTGTAAAGGTTCATAACAGGGGTGTGGGGTTGTGTATGTACAGTATATGAATCCTTTCAGACGTCAGCAGGCGATTTGAGGCCGAGAGATTCTTGGCTCGTTAATCAGGTGTGTTTGCATGTGAATGGATGACAGTTCGGTGACAATGGGCCCTCAGGCAGGAGTGGAAGAGTGGGAGAGATGAGAGCAGCTTTGAAGCCTCCAGTCCTGTGCCTCGTTGCATGGAGTGCTTCTCCCTTTCTCTTTCTCTCTCTCTCTCTCTCTCTCTCTCTCTATTTATTTATCTATCTATCTCTTTGAATGCATGCAAACTTTTCTACTGGACTTTTCAGTACTCTTAAGCATTTGTGCAAAACCAGATAGAACTAAATAAGTTCTGTATGTTTAAATATGTTTTGTAGTGTATATGAAATATTGTAAATTAATATTTAAGTAATTCAAATATTGTAACAGTTATGTAAATATATAAATATCTGTTTATTTGTAAACTTGTGTCTGGATTCCTGTAAGGCTGATTTGTGACAATGTCTTTTGACAAAAATATTAGAATTGCTAATTTAATTGAATTGGATAGATGGATTAAGTGATTGATGGATAGGTGGATTAATGGATGGATGGATCGATGAAGGGATGGATGGGTGGAAGGATGGTAGAAGAATGAAGCACACACTTAATTTTGACACAAAGTAACTTGTCAAATATTGCTGTAAGATTAAAGAGCTAATTAAAGAGATGTCTTGTTAAGTACCGGCTATTACTTGCCCACAGAACTCCTACTTCATGAAAGTCTTTTTCATTTCTTTCTCTCCTCAGAAAAGACTCAGCTTCCAGTCTGCCAGCACCTGCTGTGTGTGGAACTGCCATGTCTAAAGGGCGTGACTTCCACTGCTAACTTACTGAAAATCAGAAGAAGGAATAGCATGGTCCAGTTTTGATTACTTCTCTGCCTGGAGTTCATTCACCTCAGGCCGTCTAAAGATCAGCCTTATTGCAGATTATAAAAAGTTAAATATATTTAACAAGTTAATTTGTAATTTAAATGTTTGGATATCTTTTTTTCATTGTTTCTATGGTTACATACTATAATTACATTCAACTTGGAGGTTTTGTATTTTATCTTTTTACATCCCTCCTTGTTTTGGCAGGGGCAGATGACTGCTAAATTCTGAGCTGGTGGTTGGAAGTTCTCAGTGAAGTCCTTACACAAATACTTAACTTCTTATCTTATAGATTGTTGTCTGCTAAGTGAGTCAAATGTGCAGCAATGGCAATGCAGTATTTATGTCTTAAGCACTTCTGTAAGTGCCTTAAAGGAAACCTTTACTCAGACACCAAATTTAACATTTCTAATATGTTGCTTGGTGCAGTATTATTTTTATTGCAATGATAAGATGGATTGGGCGTGTAGTGGTTAGCACTGTCGCCTTGCACCTCCAGGGTCCGGGTTTGATTTCCGGCCAGGCTTGATTCCCCTCCTTGTGTGCATGGAGTTTGCATGTTGTCCCCATGCTTGGTGTGTTTCCCTTAGGTACTCCGGTTTCCTCCACAGTCCAAGAACCTGCAGGTTAGGCTTGGTGTTCAAAAAATTGCCCATAGTGGGCGAATGAGTGTGTGTGTGAGTGTATGTGTGTGTGCCCTGTGATGGATTGGCACACTGTCCAGAGTATACAACTCCTCATGCACTCCAAGTCTTCTGGGATATGCTCCAGGCCTCCTGCCATCCTGAATACAGGATAAGGCGGTATAGACGATGAGTGAGTGAGTGAGTGAGATAAGATGGATTGTCTACTGCACTGATGTTACACGGGGACATTTTTGTTGAGCTATTTGCAGAGCAAGAGCTTTTGACTTGGAAATCCCAGAATATGGCTCTGATCTGTTTTATTATAGTGTACAGATAGGAACAGTGTACAGAGAGACACTGCTTGTCAACAGAAAAAGTAGGGAATGGCTTGGGGCCCCAGAGTACTGACAAACTTATGTATTATTATTTATAAGATAAAAGTGATGAGTGCTGGTTAGAGATCTGTCTGCAAATTTTGGCCTAAGGCCACAACGAACTCTAGAATCTTCTCTGATTAAGAAGGTACAAGAACAGGAAAGACTAAAGAACTAACATTCTGCTGTGTTGTTTTCTTTAACTAGAGATGAATTCCCACTAGTGGAACTATAAGCAGGGAGTAAAATAGCATTGTAGGTAATGTAGGAAACCGATATAAAAATCTAAAATTAAAATATGCTAATATGTTTCTAAAAGATGCTTAAACTAAAATCACTAAAAAAACAATCAAACACCTGGAACAAACTTGCATATGGGAAAATGAGCTGTTACACCGCAATCTAAAACTTTCTCCCAGCTGCACTGCATAGAGAAAAGCATGCCTTCCCTGAATATACTGAATATGTTTATTCCCTATCTGTGGCATTGTGATTAAAATAATTACCCTGTACAAATCAGAAAGGTTGTGCAACATGTCCTGACTAATCAGTGCATATTGTTTAAAACCAAAGCACAAGCTGGAAACTAGTTTTTATAAACAATAATAAAAAAATAAATAGGACTGCAACAATATCTGAGCAATGGACCTATTTCAGACTGTTTCACATGAAATCAGAGGCAAGTCAACTTCATAGGCTTTAACATTTGAAGTCTGCTCCCTAAAATAGAGCAGTTATACGTAACATTTACACATTACAGTATGTGATATTGACTTATTGACTAATAAATATGTAATGTTAGAATATAACATTAGAACCTCCAGGGTCTGGGTTCGATTCCCCGGCCAGGCTCGATTCCCTTCTCTGTGTGCATGGAGTTTGCATGTTCTCCC
>JAQQZS010000012.1:6577055-6589468 GCA_030068045.1 Platyallabes tihoni
AAAGTAGAAGTACACAAAAAATCTACTCAATTACAGTAATGCGAGTAAATGTAATTCATTACTTTCCACCTCTGCATATTATATGTATTTATAGGTAGTGTTACAAAGTGGCTGGATTTAATTTTAGATTATAATAATCACACGAGTGTTGACAAAAAATCTCTGATAAGACATAAAGAAGAAACTTCTAGATGTAAATCATTTTCTGTGTGACACTGTATAATAGGATTATATATTATATTATATTATGTTTGGACAAGAGAAGAGACAAACATTAATGTGTGTTTACAGGATGGTCATCTCACTCACCTATCATGTATACTGTATATGTCTTAATCCTGTGTACAGTGTCATGGGGGGTGTTCTGGAGCCTATCCTATGGAATTTTGGGCACAAAGCAGGGTACACCCTGGACAGGGTACCAATACATCACAGGGCACACACATGCACACACTCACACACTCATTCACACACTATGGGCAATTTGGGAATGCCAGTTAGCCTAATCTGCATGTCTTTAAACTGTGGGAGGAAACCTGAGTACCTGGAGGAAACATACCAAACACAGAGAGATTGTGGAAACTCCATGCACACAAAGGTGGAACTCAAACCTGACTGGGAATCAGACTCGGACTCTGGAGGTGTAAGGTGACATTGCTAACCACCTAAGCCACCAGGCTGCCCAGGATGGTTAATATGAGCGTATTTTAAAATGGGGTCCTTGGATGAGCAAAGGACATAAGATTGTTTACTAAAAAGTGGTTCTCAACTACAGTCCTGTAGGGTTACTTTCCTGCACATTTTAGTGCTTTCTGAATAAACTAATTGACAGCCTTTTTCTTCATTGAACTAAGTGTACTGTAGTAGAGCAGATAACACAATAAAATATTGTGAATCATTGTACTAAAAAAGAGTATCTACTTAAGTTTTTCTAATAATTATCCAAGTTTCCTTTGACAAAATGGGACAAGAAAATTTAATTGCACCTAACCTCATGGGTTTTCCTCTATCCTGTTAGTCCTGTTCTACACAGTAATTCTTAAGAACACTCAATGCATATTAGCAGGCGGAAAAAGGTCACAAAAACCAAGCTGCTTTCTGTGTTCCAACGTTTTCAGCATGTGACTCAGACTATCTGATGGAAGCAAGGGGGTTTTGTCTGCCAAGACGACTGCTGCGATAAAGGGAATCTGGCTGAAGGCTTTCCTCTGTCTGACTGTGTATGCGTGGTTGTGCATGTGAACGTTAGCCATCTGCAGAAGGCCCTCGTGAGCTATACTATCCACTCATTTTATCATACTTCCCCCTCCATATCAGCATCTGCTGTTTATGTTGAAGTAGGTTTTTTTTATATGAAATATGCAACTAGAAACAGAACCCACGTCACTCCTTGACACATGAGTAACTCACCCATATGCATTTGTCTAATTCAGGCAACTGAACATGCATATAGAGATGACACTTCTTTCTCATATTATTTGGTATTTATTCATATTTACACTAAAGACATTTAAATGTCAAATTGTAACATGACAAGATTTTCCATTTTTTCATGTTATATTTATTTATTTAACTTAATTAATTTAATTCAATATTGATTGCCACAATGGAACATGGTATGCATAACCTTAGCTTTAAAAATACAATAAATACATTTTAACTCCGATCACACAAAAATAATATTAACCAACATCATGTTATACATAGAGATTAGAGTGAAATATTTTTTGTATATCCTAGCTTGTTAATAAATACACAACACCAGACACAATACCATGTTATAGCACCCATAGAGCAGAAGTGGCCCAAAGGTGGCAATTTGAACTTCCAAACCCTTCGTTCAGTAATTACCATACAGTATGCTGATGATGCACAACTCATAGTTTGTTGTTAATGAGATCCATTCACAGTTGATTCATTGCCAACTGTTTGAATTCATCCATAGTTTTGGAAATATTTATTCATTAATTTATTCCTTCATTCACCATGGATACATTGGATGCATCAGTGGATCATTAGCCCATCCCTACAAAAAACTAGTTATGAAAAAAGAATATGCCTTGGTTGTACAGGCATTTCTTATCAACAGGCAAATAAGGCACATAAATATATGCATAAGATAATGGTAATGAATGCTAGTTGAAGAGTTCCCCTGAAAATTTTTGGCCTAGGACCGCAACAAACTTGCCTCTTTCTGGTTGGAATCCCATCCTATGACAATATCTACATACATATATTCTAACTAGGAGCAATTTCACCAACTAGTCTATTTATTTATTTACTTATTTTTGTGTGTAGGGGAGGAAAGAGTAAAGAGAACCAGGAGGGAACACATGGAAAGACCATACAAGATTTCACAGATAGTAACCCATGTTTAGTATTAAGCCTGCACCCAGTTCTAACATAGTAATGCCACTTCAAAAGGACAAAGACGTCACGGCAATACAGTTCAGCATTAATTTCTGTGGACATTACAATCTGTACAACAACCGCAGCCTCTCTAAATATACCCTCAAATTGGATAAGGGAAAAACTTCCAATAACCCTTTAATTAGAAAAGTGTAAAGTAAACCACAGGACTAGCAACAGAAGAGGGATCCCTCTCCCAGGACAGACAGATGGAAGTACAGTACCTACTGTGAGCACAGACAGTAGATTTATATTTTTTGACAGTCAGATTGAGAACACTATGAAAACCACATACAGTACATTAAGACTAGGATCAGTGACACCACTGTGCCACCCACACATGCTACGAAAAAGGGGACCCAGGCATCCCAGCTTTCTCTATGATCAAACATCCAGTTACAAGGCAACACTAATCAAAACTATCAAAATATTTATTGGTTACCTTGGCTAATCAAGCTTTAAAGTTTCTCAAATGAATGATAGTATCTAACTTTAAGCACTGCAGCTCTTTCCAAAAGTAAGGTGCATAGTACCAGTCTGAAACCAGTCTTTCCTAACTGAGTCGATTCAATGACTTTTTACAGCCAATCTATCCTGTGATTTGGTTCCATGGTTGTGAGTTCTAAACTCACAGTTAATGATGCTTCTGAAGACCAATGTATCTTTTCATATAACTTACAGCAATGAGTAAGATAACTGTCTGTACTAATAAATCTAATGGCATTGGGGTAAAAAAAAAAAACATTCAGTGGTTTAAGAGTAGTAGCAGCAGCATGAGCTTATATGAAATCCCCATAATTCAGTATAGACAGTATGGTGGACTGTATAGCAGTTTTACTGTTTACAAAAGAGAAACAGTATCTGTTTCTGTATTTAAATTAAATAATAATAATAATAATAATAATAATAGCAATAATAATAATAATAATAATAATAATAATAATTTTCGGTTTTTATTGGCAAACTCATTGATGTCCAGTGAACCCATCTTACAACTTGAATGCAGTGAAAGCCAGGTTAAAAATTATTGAAGGCAATTAGTCACAAGCAGCAGTGCAATGGGTTTAATGCTATACTTCACTGTGTTGTAATTGTGTATTATACAATGCTGTAGAAATTGCAGGGTTGATTTTTGCTCTTTTGAGATTAAAGGCAGGATTGGAAGGACAAAGCATGTTCTGCCAGAAGGCATGGTGTTCAAATGGTTCAAAAGCCAGTCTGGCTGTGGATAGATAAATGTCTAAGCAACCTGATGTGGACCACTAACAGCCAAGACATCAGTCCTACTTTCCTGTCTATCACGTTGTTTCATAAAAACAAGCTCTGCCTCTTGTAATAGCAGCCTTGCCAACCATCATGCATTTAGTGTAGGAGTTTCTGTATGTATACAGCCATCATGGATAATTAATGTTTTCATAAGATTTTGATCTTTGTCAAAACAACCATTTATGCTTTACACACTGCATTGAAACTATTTTAATACATATAAAGTCAGGTCAGAGGTATTAGATGGTGGCACTTTTTTATTTATTTATTTTTTTTAACCTCTGCACACCACTACAATAGATTTGCAATAAAACCATTAAAATGTGATGGAAGTGTATACTTTTATTCAAGAGTAGTTTTAACAAAAATATACTATTAACTTTTTAGAAATGGCAGCACAATGGTGTAGTGGGTAGCACTGTGGCCTCACACCTCCAGGGTTAAGGGGTGGGAAATTTCTTTCAATATAGCTGGTTGCTATATTGAAAGATGCAAGCCACTGGGAACATTTAAGGACAGATTAACATTGGATGTGGAGGAAAACATCAACAAAAGACTGCCAAGTTCATTTGAAAACTAATTTAAGGTATCACTGACTTCAAACCACCCAGTGAGGCACGTCCAACCAGCTGGGCCTCACTCCCTGATGAGCTTAACCTACACTCATTTTAAACAGAGGAAAGCAGAGCCCTTGCTCAAAACAGGGTGCTTACACTTTCCACCGCTGAAGTGTGTGCTACCATGAGCAGGGTGAATGCATGGAAAGCAGCTGGCACCGATGGCATCCCTGCCTGAGTATTTAGCGCATGTGCAGAGCATCTGGTCTCCATTGCTCTCACCCCTCATCTCTCTGATCATACAGTGTTTTGAAAGACTCTTTGAAAGTGCTCACCCATCTTAGTCTGTCTACCACCCACTCTGGACCCATACCAGTTTGCTTATTGCCCAAATAGGTCAACAGAGTATGCCATTTCTAAGGAGCTCCATTCTGACTTGACTCACGTTGACAATCCTGACACTTATGCCAGGATGGTGCTTGTTGATTCTAGCTCAGCTTGAAGTCTTGAAGCTGAAACAGCTTCGCATCAGCAAACCATTTTGTGACTGGACCCTGGACTTCCTCACAAACAGCACAGTATGTTCGACTGGACAACCTCACGTCCTCCAGTCTCACCCTCAGGACTGGAGTTCTTCAGAGATGTGTATTGTCCTCTCTCTTATACTTTCTTCCCTCTCATGACTAAGCTTCGGACATTATACTGTAACAAATTTGCAACTTAATCCCTAGGTGGTAGCCCTGATCAGAGGTTAGCAATGGCATGGCATGGGAGGAAGAAAATCCAGCAGCTAGTAGCATGGTGTGAGGAAAATAACCTGGAACTCAACACCATGAAGATGCAGATAGTCGTTGTGTATTTCAGATGAGCTGGTAATCACGTTCACACTCCCATTTACTGTACAATAATTTAGGTGTTATTGAGAGTGTACCTAGCTTTAAGTTCCTTGAAGTCCACACCTCTGATGATCTCTAAAGGAGAGTCATTATCAAAGATACCTCTCACCCCAACCATGGACTTTTCACCCTTCTTCCATTGGTCAGGTGCTACAGCGCTTGCACAAACAGAATGAAAAATAGCTTTTTTCATGTAGCTGTTTCTGTATTGAACAGCTAATCATGTACAGTAATGATAACCACTACACTATTTGTACTGTATGTTCATCAGCTGCACTACTGTATATTCCACCCCAATTTATTTTGTATATACTGTGTCTATATCTTTTGGACATGTCTTTTTCTCTGCACAATGTTTGTGCAGTTATACTGTTTATTACCATATATACCCTATCCTTATTACCTACTGCACTTTCTGTATATATCACTCTCACCACTTTACATATGAACTCATACCGTCATTTACACAGAAAAATCAGCAAATAATCAGAAAACAGATCGATCAGTCAAGTCAAGGGACGAAACTCTTTTTGTTGATATCCATTTTTTCCTGACTTCAGGAAGTCATTAACCACAAATGATTTCCAAACACGTATTAAAAATTAATCTTAGATAAGGGCCTATGGTGGGTCAGGTGGCTAAGGCTATGGGTTGCTGACAGTTCAATCTCCTTCAACACTGAGTAATGACTGTTGGGTCCTTGGGCAAGGCCCTTAACCCTACACCCAACAAAACCAACCACTGAACAGCTGGGTTAGGAAATGGAAGAGTTGAGACAGGAACATGATCTTCAGTGCCAGATCTTGCAAGTCAAATTATCTGATCTAACAACCCCATAGGACAAAAAGTAACAATGCACCCCCCCCCCCCCCACCCAAGCAAAAATATTATATTTATGCTAGTCTGTCCAATTACATTTAATACTATGAAGGAAAAAATTGTACACGTGATGCAAAAAAGTGAGTGCTTGGGGTATGGCTCTGAAGGAAACAGAATATTTGCGTAACCGTCTCTCATTAAAGCATTAACCACAACGCCAACAACAAAAAGTCCTAAGCTACTGTAGCACCTGGATGGGTGAGTAAATAAATGATTAATAGTTTGATAAGGTACATGTAGAGCAGGTGCGTTATTTCTGAAGCACCACATAAGGTGCACAGCTTTTATCCGGACCCATTTTCAGTGTCTTTTTATCCTTAAACATATTCCATTTACACAAGCTTTGATCCAGCTCCGTCAGCAGTGTTCTCTAGCATGGCTGTTCTCTCTTTTTTGTGCGAATACGATGACGTCTGCTTTGCTTATTGTTCTTAAGGGTATTTTCACCGCTGTCTGAAAGAGGATGGATACAGATTTGGTCTAAACAAGGCCTGAGTTGTGTCCTGTAGCCTAAAAAGAAAAATATGAAAAACACTAATAAAAGAGAGAGAGAAAAACTGACTTATCTCACAGATACAGTATCTGAGTGTCACACAGCAACTTTGGTGTATCATATACCAGTTTGTTAAAAGTGCAAAAATTTAGAGTCATTTTAGGCAAACAAATCTAACTCTTCCTGAGCAGAGGATTTAGTGCAGTAATGGATGCTTTTGTTGAGTGTACAGTGACATTTTGTACAGTCACCAAGCTTCCCACGTACAGGTTACATAAACACAAAGCAAGAGCTTGTATTTATGTACACATGATGAACATCCCAAGCCCTTTTTTACTGTACACACACACACACACACACACACAAACACACAAACACACAAACACACACGCACACACCTTCACAGCTGCAGTTTGGGAAAATGGAATATGAGTAGTAGACTGGCCTTGAGTATTACGAACTGCATCATCAACACGTCACTAACTACGTCATTGTGTATAACACTTATCCTGTACAGAGTTGCTGGGGGTCTGGAGCCTAACCCAGGAGACTCAGGGAACAATGCAGGATACACAGAGGCCAGGGTGCCAATCTATCGCAGGACACAAGAATGCACACACTCACTCACTCTCACTCA
Source organism: Platyallabes tihoni (assembly GCA_030068045.1). Classification (NCBI taxonomy): domain Eukaryota; kingdom Metazoa; phylum Chordata; class Actinopteri; order Siluriformes; family Clariidae; genus Platyallabes; species Platyallabes tihoni. The sequence goes on from JAQQZS010000012.1 coordinate 6,584,193, forward strand.
CTCGCACACTACAAGCACTAATTTGCATGTCTTTAGAGTGCGGGAGGATGCCAGGAAATCCACAGCCAGGAATCAGACCCTCAACCCTGGAGGTGCGAGGCCACAGTGATAACCTCTATCCCACCACGTCATCTTTAGTTTTAATTAAATTCAATTCAATTATTTTTTTTTCCTAGTTGAAGAAGTTTAAACAACAAGAGTATTCTAGTGCATTCTACCAGCTACTGTATATGGTTATGTATGCAGTAGTCTACTAACATGGCCGCTAAGGACTCCATCTCCCAACAAGCACACTTAGTTTACTAGACTACTAAAGACACACCTGAGATTGCAGACCATGTCTCAAAATTCTCCAGATCTCAATCCAATCGAACACACATTGGATGTGCTGGATAAACCAGTCCAATCCATGGAGGCCACATCCTGCAACCCACAACACCCAAAGGATCAACTGCCAATGCTACAGCACATGGCCAGAGGTCTAGTGGAGTCATGCCTCAAGGAGCCAGAGCTGCCACTGTGGCACAAGGAGAACCTACACAATATTAAATGTAATGTTTTTTACGCTGTAATGTAAAGGCTGATCAGTGTATATGCAGGATAAAAAAGTGTGGATTTGATCTAATCTCCTTCTTAAAAACATAAAAGTTATGTACAGAAACTTGGAAAATGGTATCCAGATTTTTTTTAAATGAGAATAAAAAATGCATATTATGACATCTGAAAACCTAATTGGTCAAGAGTCTTTTTTATTTAAATTTTTATTTTATTTATCTTTAATATAAGTGAATAAGAAGTTTCAATTACTTACTGGTTAAAGTACTTTTTGTGAAGAATTCCTTGTGCAGATGAGATCACAACAGCAGAGCATGATGTACCTAAGCTCATCACGACTGTACTTTTTGTGCACAAGCAATTTAAGGAAGAGCAACAAGTTAGATATAATTGTGGTTATAAAAATATTAAAAAGTCACGATGGGGTCAAAGCAGTAGTAGGTGGCACAATAAAAAATCATGATCTTAGTATAACTACACTACTACTATGGATATTATTATTATTATTATTATTATTATTACTATTACTATTATTATTATTATTAATAATAATGATGGGTTTTACATTTAAACTCAGACACATTTTTTTATGGTTCATTCTACTAGATGTTAATTATTCTGGATGAACAAAAAGTCATGGCTATTTGAAAAATTCTTCATGAAAGTAATGAAAATAATGTTTTCAGCACAGCATAGATTTAAAATGATGGCTACTATGGTTATAACATCAGATAACATACTTATTGCATATTAATGACTACTATTAACTAATTACATGCTACATGCTTAATAAACTAAAGTTATCAGTGTGCCTGAAGGGCAGATAGCATAGTACCATGTATTGTGTGGTTGAAAACCTTAATGTTTAATGCCCTTTAATATGCATTATGTTTGCATCACTGTGCCATAGTGATGTATGGTTCACCATGCTAGTCCAGTGTTACTTGAACTATGAAGCATGAACCATGCAACAACAACAAAAAAAGACAAAGAAATAAAGCCCGGAAAACTGTAATTAACACTAATTAACACTTATACATACTAATGTAATTAATTCATCAAAAACCCAGCAAATTAGTGTGTGTGTGTGTGTGTGTGTGTGTGTGTACTATATAGTGGTCACTTATATAAAATGCTGTGGTATAGTGGTATGTGGTATAGAAAAGAAACAAATATAGATATACATGTTTCTCTGTAACTGGTAATTTTATGGTGGATTACTAATGTTTAATGTTTGTACTGTCTCAATAATAAAGTCATAAAATAAAATGAAAATAAATCAATAAGTTTGACCTAAAAACGCAGGGTGCCTAAGACTTTGGCAGATGACCTTATCCAGAGTAACTTACATTTCATCTCATTTTGCATTTAATCAGTTTAGCATTGAGGGCCTTGCTTAAGTGCCCAACAAGGGCAACTTAGCGGTGTTGGTGATTGAACCAGGGACCTTCTGATCAGCCCTCCATCACCTTAACCACTGAGCTACCCCTGACACCGTCAGGTACAGTACTGTAGTACATGTACCACATTATGACACATGGCTCCACCATCATACATGGTTACATACATACATGGTACATACTGTACTTACATACTGTAGTAGAACATGGATCTATAAATTCCTATGGTGCCTTCCATTATTATGTGTAAAGTACCATGGTAATGAAACCTTGGATTGCAAGTAACTTGGTCTGCGAATGTTTTGCAAGACACGTAAAATTTAAAAATATAATTGCTGTAGTATGTATATGTAGTATGTAGTATGTAGTTCTACAAAGCATCACATGAACTGAGCTAATGGTTCTTCTCTCTCACACTGTGGGATTGTGGGTAATAATCTCCCATCCTCAGTCTCAGTGCACGTGCGTCACTCATAGTCAACATCCGTGCACGCGTGTAGTGACTGTTCTTTAGTAATTGTACTGCCACAACACCCCCCCCCCCCCCCTTAACGAAAAGGTTAAAAAGGCTGTAGCAGTGTGGGAGATGTGACTATTTTTGCATTGTGGAACAAATGATCTGAATTTCCATTATTTATTTTGGGGAAATTTGCTTTGATATATGAGTGATTTAGATTACAAGCGCACTTCCTGAATGAATTATGCTCCCAATACAAGATTTAACTGTACTATGCTATATTATATTATTTACGATACCATAGTAAACTGAAATACATACCATAGTACTGTACAATGTTTTAGGGATTCCATTCTCCCCCCCTGACCCTAACATTTTTACTATTTTAGAGTTGCATCACTGTGTATCTCACACCTTACACATTACACTTATGCATGTTTTACACAGAAGTCAGTCAGAAGGCATGTAATTGATTCATTCACTCACTTGCATGAGCCGATCATTCATCAACCTGAATAACACCTTTTCCCTCTATGAGCCTGATAGGATTCCATTACTACTGACTGCAATAATAACCGGTCTGCACAGGGAAAATGAAGCTAAATTGCAACACACAGCCTTTTTTGTGTGAGGTACTTAAAGCTCCTTGGAGGTCTAGAAAAAAAAATTCAAGTGTTGTAGGCAGCTGAAATTAATAAAGGTTTCCACTGACATTCCTATACAAATAAAGGTTTTCTTGAAAATTGAGCTTAATTATTTTTTCTTGTCATTTTAAATAGTTTTTTTTTTTTCAATTTTCAAGTAACTTGAAATAAAACACAGGTTGTCCCTAACTTAGGATTGTTCAACTTCAGAATTCTTCAAGTTTATTATCATAGAAAAAATATATATGCAATTACTGTAGTAGAAACTAAAACTTGAAGTTGGAATTTTTATCTTTTCTATGATACTCTCTCTCTTTGTTCACCCAGGGCACTATACCTAGGGTGGCCATGGGATCATAAGGAAAACAACTAGAAAGTTGCTGCCTGCATTTTCTTGACCCATGCACACACAAGCACAAGACAAGGATCATAAACCTAAACTTGATCCAGGGTAAGTAGCAATGTCTGTAATTCCGTTACCTTTTGTTGTGCCTTTTGTTTTGAGTTATTATTGTTGTTGTTATTATTATTATTAATATTATTATAAGTAGTAGTAGTAGTAGTAGTAGTAGTAGTTTTAGTAGATGTAGTAGTAATAAATGCTGTGTCAGCACAGCGGCATAGCAGTTGGCACTGTTGTCTCACACCTCATGGGTCATAGGTTTGATTCCTGCCGCGAGTCTGTGTGCGTGGAGATTGCATGTTTTGTATACAATTGGTGGGTTTCTCAGTGCTGCGGGTTAAAAAACATGAAGCCCGGAGCTCACCAAAAGTTTTGCCTGCATGTCCATTACATAAGATACTGTACACAGCACCTAATTATTTTATCGGCTTTGTGTTAGATAGTTTTGTCTAACTGTGGGTAAATGTAAGTGTAATGTAATATAAGTAAGCACATTTAAAGTAGGTCAGGCCAAGCTATGATGCTTGGTTGTTTATGTGTATAGTAATAAATGCATTTAATACAGTTTTTGGTCCATGGGTTTATCATGACATAACCACATCATACATCGAGGACCATCTGTATAATTTAACCTAGTGGAAAAAGGAGAGACATTAATTGGTTTGTAGCTTCTCACTCAAAATGTACATTTTCAAAATTTCCTGAGGATCTGCAGCTGTAACCTGCATTGAAGACTGCCATCTGTTTCTCCACGGGCAATCCACTCCATCTGGGATGATTTCTTCAAAAAGTTCTGGAAACCAAGGGCAGCACACAAATAGCCAGGGGAGTGACACAAGCAAGGGAAGATAACAAATTGAATGTATACTAAATATCACAAATTTTGCTTGTAATAGTAATAATCTAATAATAATCTAAAGTTACTGTTTTACTGATTTTCATAAGCTCTAGTTTATAGTTGACTTACATTTCACATCAATATTTTTTCTATTGTTAGTATTGTTTTTAAAGAATGAACTTTAACTTTCCGATTGTAATTAATGAATAAATGTTAGCATGAGTGAAAGTGGAAAAAAATAGACATTTACATGTGTGGTGCATAGATATCCTAGTAAATCTATTACCAAGTCTATGATAGATACACTCTGGCAGTTCTAACGTGTATAGTGCCCTGGGTGAACAAAGATTTAAAAGATTTTAAAAGATTTTAAAAGATTGCAAAGTGCAGCCTCCACCCCCCCCCCCTTCTCCCCATGTGATCGAAGGCGATGTCCACTTAGCCACTTCCTTCCCCATTACTGAGTAAGTGAGTAAGAGACCTTTCCAGTCTGTCCCCTGCCTAGCTCACACTCTAGAATCAGGGTGCCAATAAGATTGTTCCATGTTGAATCATCATTCAGAATTTTTTTCTTTCCAACACGCTCGGTGCCACCCACGGCAAGATGCAAGCCCTGGGCAGCTGCCCATGTCGTACATCTAAATCCACCTCTGATCGTACGATATGTAACATTAAACAGTTTGTCTGCAGAGCACCAAAATGCACAGATGCTTTACACACAATTCAAGCAAAAATAGCACAAAAATAATGCACATTTGCATTAAACAAAAAACACATTACTATTACTGTCTTACTATATTGAAAAATAACATTATATTATTAATTATTAACAAAAGAAATATATTACAGTAACGTGCACTTTTGTAATGCATTACTCCCATCACTCAATAACACTAACAATGACACTGTAAAAAATCTGACCTAGGGTTTACTCAAAAAAATTATGGCAACAAAGTGACACCTAACATATTTAAGTAAA
>JAQQZS010000012.1:6672052-6683733 GCA_030068045.1 Platyallabes tihoni
CTTAAAAAACAAAAACAAAGAAAAGTTGGTCGGAGCAGTCGTGACGGCAGCCGACCTCACCGGCGCCATCTTGGTTTCTCGACGACTTGGTTCAGTCCTTTCTCTGTCCTGAAAAGAGGTCAGAAAATCTTGCAGAATTGGAAGAACCTGTTGGAAAATCATGCTTTTCCCTTTGTGTGCCAATACGGAAGCCACTGCTGAATAATTTTAAGGACAAAACAGCAAGCATTTTATTTGGAAAATAACAGGCACATAAAATCACCTGGCTAATACCAATCCTACAGTGAAACATGTTGGTGGCAGAATCATGCGATGGGAGTGGTTATCATTGGCAGGGACATGGAGACTGGTAACACTTGAGGGAAAGATGAATGCTGTCAAATAAAGTAACCAGACTGCACACAAACTCAGACTGTGCTGACAGTTTACCTTTTAACATAACAACAATCCTATGCAGCCAACACAGAACTTAAGTGGACCTGGGGCAGACCCCTGAATGGCCAGCCATAGCGCATATGTACAGTAAACCCCCATTAAACATCGCTGAAGACAGCAGTGTGATAATGTTCTCCATCCAGTCTGATAGATCTTGAATGGATCTTCCATGAAGAGTGGGATAAACAAGGGGAGCTACAGTAAGTGAAAGTATAGTATGCCTCAAAATATACAGTATTGAAATGAAAAGATAAACAATTACCTTGTTTTCATCTGTGAGTTTATTTCTCCTGAAAGAAAGGACCATCCACACCATTAGAGTGTTGATTTACCACGGTATTTGTAATCTAAGTGTTTGAAGTGTGTGTGCATTGCCCTGCTGTAGACAGTGTTCATATCATTTATGCAGATTCTCAACCCGGATTTCCAGAACAAAGGTTGCTGCAGACTCCGGCAAAAGGAAACGATTTGCTTGCGTAATCTTGACACAGTACACTACCAAAATGGTGAAATTTCTAAAAAGACAGCATAACTGCGTTACTTGCTGCTGTCTTATGAAATCCCTCTCGGAATTGTTCTGCCACCTTTTTCAAACTCGGTCCCTGTTCACCTCCACTTCCTTATGGCCAGAAATAATGCTTAACTATGAATACCTTTTCCTCTGTTCGAAAGACCCATTTCCAACAACAAATGCCCAAAACAACTTTCTTTTCACTACTGGGAACAAGTGTGATGGGTGCTATGCCAGGTCAACTAACGCAAACACACGTTTGAGAAGTGTGAGTTTCAGAACTGTATATTTTGGCACTTAATTCAACTTATTTAATATATTTTACTATTTCTTTAACGAGGAAGCTGAAATACCCCACAGATAATGCTTTTTTTTTTCTTACTTTGAAATCCCTTTGTTACACTCCTTCTCAAAACACGCCATTTCAGTATCTATGTAAAGGAGCTACTGCTGAGCCATGGCCTTTCAGTGAACATCAGAACTGAAAAGAAAACCAAGTCTGGGGAATAGTTTAATTGGCTTGCTTCTCATTTGAAAATAGAACTAAAAGCAATGGTTTTTTTTTTTCTTATGTTTTTTTTTTTATTTATTTGTACACACACCGGAGAGTCAACTAAATGTCTAAAAATGCCTCAAAAGTGAATTTTGCAGAATAGGTCCCTTTTAAGTAAAAATGGGAATATAAATGTAATATGAATGTTAAAACAGTATTCTATTATGGGTTACTAAACTGAGCTTAATATGTAAAGTTCAGGATCACTTTAGCTTTGTGTACTGTATCTCTGTCCCTAATACACCTCGAAATAATTGTTTAAAAGTAGGAAAAATAAGCTCATTAGCTAAGCATTTTGTAGACAGCCTTCAGCAACAGAGGGTCATTTATGTCACGGTGATATTTCTGCTACCTATGCTTGAATAAACTTGCAGGAAATACAAATTCATGCTCTTTTTCAGCTTGTTCTACTTGTTTTCTGCTTAGACAATCATGGTCATTTCCAGTTCACAGGAAAATACAGAAACATAGTGGATTTCTGTACTCTTTATGTGCAACAATTTCCAGCCTCCTTGACCTCTTTGTAAATCTAACTTTTTAAGCACTGCTAATGTGTTCCTAGGAAGAAAATCAAATATATAATATATAATTATATGCAATATAATCCATCACGTTCTCATAGCCCCATCTAGCTTTTCATTATTTTTGTCTAATTAACATCATGCAGACAGAGAGCATGGAAGACAGAGAGGGTAGTCAGAAAGGGGGAGACAGAGACAGAGAGAGAGAGAGAGAGAGAATATTCCACATCTCCAACAGGAAATCCATATGTGGAATTGGCCAAGTCGACTGAACTGTTGCCATGGGAACCGTTCCCAGCTGTTGACCATTTGTTCGGCCACACTTTTGGTAAATGCTCAGGGAAATCTAGAAGAACTCCATTATATAAACAACACTTTTCTCTCACTCTGTCTTTCTTTTTTTCCTTTTTCTACGACGCAAGTGATTTGCAAAGTGCAAGGAAAAGTTCAGCTGCTATTCATCAAACTCTTTGTGCTCTGCAAATTCATCACCTGAACTGCACTAAGCTTATGTCCAAAGGCTACAGGGTGGCTGTGCATTGCTTGGATTATGGTCCAGGATGAAATTCTGTTAGAGCTTTTCGGTGCTTTCTACATTTTATGCATGCAATAAATACAGTAACTGATCACAGGATAAAGCGGTATAGAAGATGACTGAATGAATGAATGAATGAAAGGATGCATCAATGATTGTATAGTATGTGCAACACGTGCAAGGTGCATTGTGACATTTCTCAGAAGGCTCTTATTATTTTCCATGTAAGCACCAAGCTCCAACTAAGTTGCAGTAAAGGGTTTAATCTCTACAGCATAAACAGTTCACATTACCTTACTCCCCTGTCATGCTGATTTATTTTTTTTGACTGCTTGTTTGTTTGACATTTCTCATCTAGTTCTTTGAGACTGATTGAGTAAGCTTGCGTTTAAACAGGAGAATGCAGAGAGAACACCTACACAGCAACCTCCTCCCCTCAGACAAAGCCACAAGGTCACTGATAAACCACTCTTCTCACACCTGAGCATTAGTCTTGAGAGGGCTGTACTGAAAATCATTAGCCGCTCCTTCACGCACAAACAGTTTACGGTATTTTAGAATTGGAACTAGATCAAGGTATACAGGGTGGAAGAGGGGGGCGGGGTAGCTTTTTTTTTGGTCTTTACTTCCGGTGAGACAAAATAAACTCCTGTCTCCACCTACTGACTACATTAAGTATTGCAACCATTACAACAATCTCAGGGACTTGCCTGAATAAAATGTGTGGACTTTTTTGGTGTGTGTGTGTGTGTGTGTGTGTGTGTGTGTGTGTGGTTTTCTGTTTTTTGAGTTTTTTGGTTTTCTGATGTTTGTTCACATGTCTGTTTGCATTGCATTTTCCTCATACAGTAGGTAACCATAAGAAATTTTACTTCGGTATGTTCTACAGTATACTGTGGTAAACTATAGTACTCAGCCGAATCAACCATAGTATTACCATGGTACTTCAGACATACAGTAACCATGGGAGGAAACATAAGACTTACCAGGTACTGTAGGTACTGGGGAACTTTCGTGGGTTCCATGGTAGTACTATGGTATGTACCACAATACTTTAGTGAATACCATAGTACTTATTGGGTATCAAAATGACTACCAAAGATCAACAGGTAACTAATATTGTATATCATATGTGATATATTAGTAGACACTACTGGTATGGTACAGGCAGTGCTGGATTATTGTATGTACTATTAAGAACTTCAACATGCAATGTGGTATTTCTGTAATGTTACATACATACAGTGGTAGCATACTATAGAAATTTTACGATTATTGTACATAAAAATCTATAAGATGTTTTTGATGTGGGTTACATACTGTAGTACAATACTGCACATGGTGGAAGCATGTACCATACCGCACATGGTGGAAGCATGTACCATACCATAGTCCATTGCACAAAAGTACATACCATGACCCATAGACCCATTTACCTGAGTGTGCTACATGTACCATATCAACAAATAAGTACCATGGTACTGTCAAAAATCTCATGGTACTGTACCATTGTAATTCAATGGTACCTGTATCATGGTATAATATCATGGTATTTTTGACAGTACCATGGTACCTATTTGCTGATATACTGTAGTGTATGTATATGATACTTATGGTTGATTTATTTTTTAATGTTCATTTCATTTGTGGATATTTGGCTGTTTTTAAAAAATAACAATTAAAAAAAGAATTCATTCATTCATTCATTCATTCATTCATTTTCTATACCGCTTAATCCTATGATCAGGGTCGCGGGGGACCTGGAGCCTATCCCAGGAGAAAAAAGAATTAATATCAAACAAAAAAAAAACAAAAAAACAATTGCAGTTATTAACACAAGAACAGTAATCCCAGTGTAATGCAATGCAGTGCTGATGAGTACAAAGTTCTAGGGTGAATAAAGTGCAAAGAAAAAGAGACATGGCAATATTCGAGGAGCGTCTTGAGTGAAACTTGAAAATGTCGTCTCATGAGCAGATAAATGATTTTACAAAAGGTGTAAAAGCGATTGACATTTACAGAAGACTTCAAGCTGAGTACAGTGATGAGACTCTTGGTCGCAGTAAAACGTTAGAATGGTGGAACATTTCTGCACTTAGTTAAAGGAACATTTTGACACACAAGGCCAGGAAGTCCAATCACGGCCCCAACATACTGAGAAAACTTTCTATGTTAATGTTTGATATGAGATATCTAAGCATACTGTAGATTTGGATATCCAAGCAGCCTCACTCATACTGTTAGTTACGCTAATCCGGACTGCTCTTACTGGAATTCTTAGCAGCATAAGTGGCTACGGCTGTACACAAGAGAAGATGAGGCTATGAACTAAATGAAAGCAAATTCATTGTCTGGAATTCTTCTCACATTCATTTTCAGTGTAAAGTATAGAGCACTTCTCTTCAGTTGAGCTATTAATTCAATAATTCAGACTCAGGCGATTACCTTTATCCAAGAGTAAATAAGCACTTACACTAGCACTGCTTCCAAAAAATGAAAAAATAAAGTACTTACGGCAGAATCACAGGCTCCCATGTAGTACAAAATGATTACCAAAAAAAATAAATAAATAAAAATCTCCAACTGTTAGGTGAGCTGAAAGATATTAGCTACAACAGAGCGAGCAAACAATCTACAGTTTTGTGAAAACTTTCAGTGAACCTTATATAATAATTATTAGCAAACATTTTGGTCAGTTTTAAACAAACAAACAAACAAACAAACATAGGATCTATCTTTTTTCATTCTAGCTGGCTATCTAGCTTGGCTAGTTTTCAAAAATATTATGGCTAGCTAGCATAAATAAAATAAATACTTGTTTGTTTATTTCATGACTTTAATGACCAAAATACTTGTTGATAATTATTTCAGATGCAAATAATTATTAACAAGTATTTTGGTTCATCTTATTTATCAAACTGGAATTTTGCTTCATTCTTACTAAATTTTGCTAAATTCTACTGTAGCTAACTATTGTTATTCACTCTCTCACTCAGTCTATACAGTACCACTGTATCCTGTATACAGGGTCACAGGGGGTCTGGAGCCTATACCAGGAGACTTGGGGCACGAGGCAGGGTAGCCCCTGGACAGGGTGCTACGGGGTGCCAATCCAACACAGGGCATACACATACACACACAGTCACTCACACACTACGGGCAATTAGTCTAATCTGCATGGCTTTACTCTGTAGGAGGAAACCAGAGTGCCGAGAGGATTCCAAGGAATCCGAGGTGGGAATCAAACCTGGTCACTAAAACCAGTATCATACAGTATCACAATTGTCTCTTGACACTTGAGCCTTTACCCTGGTGTAATGCGTGGCAATGCAAAACAGATTTGCTTTTATCAATTTTACTTTCAAGGTAAATGTTAAAAGGCTACCAAAATTAATGTAACGGTTAAAGGAAGGGCTAGCTGATAAAGCTTCTCTAAGAATTTGTCGTCAAGATTCAAAGCTCTGCCACTCATTGGACTTCCACTGAGTTCTAAGGGAGAGTTAATTTAGGCATTGGAATGAATACAAACCTTTTATTTTATGTACTTTAATTCTCTAAATAATCCATCTTCAAGGGCAGTTTGACTGAGTCAAACATGAACATCCTACACGGAACACCGGAAACTGAATGAAATGTCCAGGCACAAATTAGAAACTGAACACAGGCAGACATTTTTAGAGAATGAGACATGGCATTAGGATTAAGGTCAAACCTTTAGCCATTAGAATACATACAGGTCATTGTGTTCTGCTTTACACATATACACACACACACAGTACTACCACAGATAACTACTTGTTACAAGTCCAGGTCTTGTTTGTCTGTTCTCGTCTTTCCTGATTTTGATTTTCCTTTTTGTTCTTTCCTTTTTGAATACGACTAATACCTCTTTTAATTCTGCCTGCTTATGCATTATGATTTTATCCTCCCTCTTATCAAGGTACATTACCCTGGATCAGACTATCCTCTGTGGCAAGTGTGAGACGTGAGGATTTTTTTTTTTTTTTGACGTGGGAACATCCACAGGAGCAGAGAATGAGTCACAAGTGTGGAAAGCATAAAGGAGGAGTTAAACATCAAGATGATTCAGGCTGATCTCGAGGGCAAGTGGAGCCAGAGAAGAAGAAATGCGTCAGCGTTAGGCACCATGGACAATATGTGGACATGCAGCTAGAGAGTGTGTGTGTGTGTGTGTGTGTGTGAGAGAGAGAGAGAGAGAGAGAGAGAGAGAGAGAGAGAGAGAGAGAAATTATTAAATATTTGTAACACCTTCAAAGCATGCCAGCAACCCTTATTAGAAATTACTTTTTTACTTATACTGTGTGTGTACATGAGGTCGTCCATTTGCAGTACATTGGCCACACAAAAGAATCAAATTATGTAAATAATAAAATAATAAAATTATGTCCACTATCATTTGTGGGTGAAAAAAACAAGAATTTGCATTTCTAATTGTAAATAAAAGGTTTTATATTTCAGTATTAGAGGGATTACAGTGGCTCTGTGGTTTTTGTGCTTGTGTGTGATTTGAACTCCTGAGATACAGTACCACTGCAGATGGATCAGAACTCAAGATTCAACACACACCATACAGTATTTGTGTGTATTTGTATACACACAAATTAACAGTATTTGTTAATTTACAATATGGTTTTTAATTGTTTCTTATTAGGCTTGGATGATATCTGTGGAAGATGTTACTATAGAGGGAATAACTTGCGTTAACATGCACAGATCAGCTATAACATAAACACCACCGCCAGCTGAACTGAACAGCATTGATTTTTAACTATACACCGAACACACACCCTGATGGACTGTTTATTGTCACTGGAGATTTCAACCATGCAAATCTCAAGTCAGTGCTTTCCAAATTCAATATGTGGACTTGTTTACACAAACATCTCCAGCACATATCGAGTCCCGCCCCCACCTCGGCTACTCAGACCTCATCTTTGTTATGCTAATTTCAGCATACAGACCACTTGTTAGGCATTCAAAACTGGTTCTTAAGCAGGTGAAAACCTGACCAGCAGGAGCCATCTCTGCTCTTCAGGACAGTTACGAGAACACTGACTGGAACATGTTCAACTGACGGTGACTTCACTGACTTGGAAGAGTATCGGTCATGTCAATTGGAAGAGTCATGTCATCGGTGACTAGCTACATCAACAAGTGCACCAATGACAATACTGTTTCCAAGAGCATCATCTTACACCCCAAACATAAACCATGGATTTCTGTGGAGGTGCATGCATTTCTGAAGACTCTGAATCCAGAGCGGGGAACAAGGTGGCCCTAAAAACGGCAAGGGATGTTCCGGGGGATCAGATAGGCGAATCGTGTACACACTCAGAGAATCCAGCAGTGACAAGCATACAGAATGACGTGACACTGAGGAAGACCACCCCTCCTCCCAACGACCAGGTGCTACCAGACAATATCCCTGGCAGAGGGCTCAGAGAATGTGCTGAACAACTGGCAGATGTTCTTACCAACATCTTCAACATCTCTCTGATCAAGGCCGTCGTCGATAAACACACGCAAACACACTGATCAACAACCATCTGACAATTGTACATACCAACCTGTAATTGCTCTTTTGCACAATATTTATTAATTGAATAGTTATTTGTTCAAAACTCTTTTCTATCTTCGCTGCTACTTACAAGAAATGTTTACTGTTTCTCCTCCCACTACCTCAACTCATTACCTCACCACCACAGAGTTTTGAAATGTCATGTCATGTTGTCACTCTTGTTTGCACATTTGCATGGGCACGTTTGTTGTTTCTTTTGTATAGGACTTCTGTATAGTTTTCAGAAAATACATATTATACTTTTCTTTTAATTTATAATGTTAATCTGTCTTGTCTCAGCTAATTAGGTTTCTTAGTTAGCTAGTTAGTTTTTTGTTAATTTATATTGTTAATTTATGTTGTACAGTACCTGGAGGAACCTAGATGAATGTTGTTTAGTTTCACTGTCTACTGTATAACTGTATATGGTTGAAATGACAATAAAAGCCTATCTAACTTGACTTAATCAACCATAACATTATAACCACCTGTCTAACATTGATTAGGTCCCCGTTTTGCCACCATAACAGCGATGCATTGTGTGTTCTGAAACCTTTCTACTGAACCCATAATTAACCTTTTCCGCAATTTGAGCTACAGTAGCGCTTTTATTGGATATTGGAATAAACTCACCATATGCATCAGTGAGCCTTGGCCACCCATAACCCTGTCGCCAGTTCACCGGTTTTTCTTCCTTAGACTGATCATTGGTATTTTCTAATCACTGCAGTCAGAAAACATCCAACAAGAGTTGCTCTGACCCAGTTGTCAAGTCATCCCAATTTGTCCCTTCTCACAGTAGCTACATTTTCAATGTCTTGTCCCAATGGCGGGGGGAAGTGGATATTAGGCAGAATGTGAACCTTCTCTTCCTGAAGATGATTTGTTGGAAACAGAAAAAAGGGAAAGCATGTGGAATTGAGTGACTTTGACAAAGGCCAAATTGTGATGACTAGAGGACTGAGTCAGAGCAACTCAGAGCAACTACAGTTCTTTATGGGATGTTCCCAGGCTTCAGTGGTCAAGACATACCAAAAGTGATCCAAGGAAGGAAAACCAGTGAACTGGCTCACTGATGCATGTGGGGAGCAACGGCTGGCCTGTGTAGTTCGATCCAATAGAAGCACTAGTGTAGATGAAAACCTTAATGCTTGTTGTGATAGAAAGGTGTCAGAACACACAGTTTGGCAAAGGGGGGATAATGTTATGGCTGATTGGTGTATACCCATAAACTGATGAATGGACCATGGGCACCCAAGGAAACTTTAAGCCTGTGCGGTGTAATACCTAACCTGTCTGGTCCAATTCCACAGGAAAGTCAATGTAGCACAAATTCCGAAAAAAGGTTAATGCTGGCTATGATAGAAATGTCTCTGAACACTCAATGCACTACAGCTTGCTTTATATGGGACTTAGGAGGCAAAGAATTAAAGGTTGTTGACCTGGACTGCAAATTTCCCAAATCTCAATCTGATTGAGAACCGATGGGATGTGCCAGACAATCAAGTCTGATCCAAGGAGACCCTACCTTGCACGTTAAAGTCTCTGCTGCTAACACTGGTGCTAAATACCACTGAACACCACTGGGGATCTGGTGGAGTCATACTTCATTGGGTCAGAGCTGTTTTAGTAGCACAAGGGGAACCTACAAAATATTAAACTTAATGTTTTGGGCTTTACTGTGTATCAAAACCTTTTGACCAATCTGAAACAATAATTCGAAGAGTTCTTGTTTTTTTTTAAATTAGATTTAGACTACAGTTTACTAACAAAGACCACTTTAATCACAGTGAGATGGGTATTTTTTTCAATGAATTCAGAACTATAGTTATGTTTCACACCATCTGTTACACTGGAATTCATGTGGATCCTGAATAAGTGTCCACAGAACTCGTAGTCTTTTCGCGTTATTTTAAACGGAAGAGGAGCTGAGTCATGGTGTAGATATAGTAACTGCTAAATCAGAACAGGAACAACCCTTGAACATGCTTATTTGGTAAAAGGAAACCATTTCTGGCCTCTCACTTTCTACCTGGCAACAAGGAAGCATGATTCATGCCTTTTTTTATTTTGGAAGGTAAGCCCTAATAGCCCAAGGCCACCTCCGTCTTCCATTACACTTAACAAGGCAGCTGGAAAGCTTGTTTTTCTCAGATGCAGTAGTGGACGTCACAAAAAATAGACCGTTTCTGTTTTTTCTGATCTTATTCACTTGCTGACGCACATATCTCAGGGTTTTTTTTTTTTTTAGCATAGTTTTTTCCGAAGAATTACTCCCATCCTTGGTGAACAGCTTTCCTTTAATTAGTTCTTTATGACAAAGGATAATAAAGGCAATTATCTGATCACAGTTGTGCATTAG
This sequence comes from Platyallabes tihoni, assembly GCA_030068045.1. Taxonomy (NCBI): domain Eukaryota; kingdom Metazoa; phylum Chordata; class Actinopteri; order Siluriformes; family Clariidae; genus Platyallabes; species Platyallabes tihoni. Next base: position 6,682,548 of record JAQQZS010000012.1, read on the forward strand.
CATATTGGAGCTATTAGTGCCATTAGCATATTGGAGCTATTAGTGTAATAGCATTTTATTCAAATATTGACTATTAACATCAGTGTAGATGATAATACGGATGTTGTTATTACTGGATATTGTCTGTATATATTATTTGTGTTAACGATCTAGAGAACCTAAATTGCTTATTGGAGAAGGCGTTGGGAGATTGATTAGGAATAGTTGAGAACGTTGTGAGTCCGCACAAAGCAAGCTCATGTAAGCACATAGCCATACAGATGTTTAAGCAAACCCGTCATACAGATCAGTGTAAAATTAAACAAAAAAAGAAAAAAGGTAGTTTTAAAATTTCCTACAGATTTTTTTCATTTTGACTGAGAACTCTGTGCAAACCATGGCATATGAATCATAAAGGTTGCCCACAAGCAGCAGAACTCCCCATCGATTTGCAGGCACTTTGAAATCTAAGGGAACAAGTGGAGCCAAGCCATACAAGTAAGAAAAGGAAGAACTCCTAAAGTATGATAAAAACACCCTTTTCCCATTATTTCATGATCCTTTCAATAAGTCTTTTATTCTTGATGTTAAAAAAAGATCTTGCTGACGTAAATCTTGTGTGCAGGAACTTCCCAGTGAGTTGAACTCAGGTCTTCGTGTACCCAGTGAACACAGCACGGCAGCACTCACCCTCTCAGAGAGCAAGGCTGAGAGCACAAGATAGATAGGAAGCAATATGCTATTAATAAAAGAATTTTAGGTCAGGCTCTGAATGAAGGTTCAGTGACGCGGGTTGAACAGAGATGTGTGAATTTGCTCGGCTTGTACATGAAACAAGTCATTAAAAGACAGCAGAGGCCAACTCACGACCGTCATGCTTACGCTTGTGACCTGACTAACATCAGATTAGTCAGGTAAGCAACGGCTGCTGTAACAATTTAAGAATAATTTATAAACGTTTTTGCTCTTGCTTAATGAATATTGAGGTTCATTATTGATTATTGATTACTCAATAATTGATTATTATGTCCAGGGTTCCTAGTTTGATCCTGAGCTCAAGCAACCAGATGTTTTTCCTGTCAGATGTTTGTCCTGGTATCTTCTAGGTTCAGTTTTTTCCCCTAGATACTGATCGTCTCGGGTTACTTTGCTGTAACCCTGTTCCCTGAAAAGGCGGGAACGAGATGCTGCGTGAAAACGCTATGGG
>JAQQZS010000012.1:6725658-6738582 GCA_030068045.1 Platyallabes tihoni
TTTCAAGCACAACAAAGGGAACAGATTTAGTATGTAAGGGTGTTCCATCCCCCATCCTACCCCCGCTGTTAAAAAAAATTTTAACTCAGTAACTTTTACTCTGAGTAAATTTTTAATGAGCTACTTTTTATTTTTACTTGAGTAGATTTTTATATGGGTAACTTTACTTGTACTTCAGTAAAATATATTAAGCTATATTCATAGTGTGCCAAAATGTTTAGTCCCATTTAATGTTTTGGAACAAATTCAGATTTTCAAATTCAGTTTTGCTTTGTAATGTACACAAACACACACAGTAGAACATTTAAGGATATGCTTATTATGACTGTGCTAAAAAAAAATTATGCTAAAAATAAAATTAGATCCTAAATTAATATTTGACATTTAAAATACTGTACATGATAAATATGCGGAAGTTATTTATAGAAATTAATATTAAAATAAAAATTTACACTGGATTTGAAGTTCGCACTGAAATTTTAAAAATTGAAATTAAAATTACACTGTAACACAATTTACAAAGTGAAAGCGTAGATTATTAAAAGCATCATAAGCATGTAAAAGAGAATATTTTGACTCTTCATACTTTACATGATAACCTTGTAAGTTTTGTTACACTGTAAATTAAATTTCTTTGTCAATTTTATTTCAAGTTAAACAAAGCTATAAATTGAATTGAACATATGAAAAGCCGCTACACATAGCTTTTCCCTTGCTGTCTATTTTTCCTTGTAATAAGTTAATTAGACAAAAAATACAACTTGTCACCTAGTCCTAAATACAGCTAGTCCTCTAACCTGATGTCTCTGCCATGCCTTTTGATAGTTGTAATATATCAGAATCCAGATTTTAATAGTGCTGTGGCATTGTTACGTTTTTTTGTGTTAGTGTCTTCCTACATTTTACTTCCTACTTCCTGACATGGTGTTAAATTTCCCAGGCTTCGCTTTCTATTGTCTCGAAGAGCACTTTCTCCTCATTCCTTATATGGCAGTTCTTTCTATGGCTCACCAGAACCCTTTTGTTTCCCACTGAACCCTTTTGTGTTCCCAGGATTCTAGATTCTATAGAACATGCAGTTGGATTTGATGTGCATGTCAGAGTCAGCTGGTAAGTGTATCGAGGCGCGGTGGATACATCAAGCTATTCATTCCCTCAATTTAAAACTATACAGGTAAAAATAAGTATAATTAAGTAAGTAAATGGTTTTAATCAAATATAATTATGGCAGCACAGTGGCTTAGGGGTTACCACTGTCGCCTTGCACCTCCGGGTCCTGTGTTCAACTCCTGCATCGGGTCTGTGTGCATGGAGTTTCCATGTTCTCCCCGTGCTTGGTGGCTTTCCTGCAGGTTCTCCGGTTTCCTCCCACAGTCCAAAGACATGTGGATTAGGCTAACTGCCGTTCCCAAATTGCCTGTAGTGTATGAATGAGTGTGTGAGTGTTGACCCGAGGTCATACCACGGTCATACAAAATGGGAATAAATACAATGGCCTCCATTGGACTATAGAGGTTCCTAGATGGATGGATGGGTGGATCAAAGTGTGTGTGTGTGTGTGTGTGTGTGTGTGTGTGTGTGTGTGTGTCCATGTCCTCATGTCCTTACCTCCCTGTTCTCTGAAGCTCTGGCCCGGGTTGGTGTTCCTCCTCCTGAGTCGGCTCTGTAGGAGTCACACTGCCGTTAAGTTGCGAAGGCGTCTTTCTCTTCATCTGCACCAAAAAGACAAAACAGCACATGCGTACACACACACACACACACACACACACTTCTACAGTCAACACTTTTTCTCCACATACAACCATACGCTATAACAAATTTTATTTGGTAAACTATAGCACATACTATAATATACCATAGTATTACCATGGTACTCCAGACATTATATGGTAGGACTTTATAGTCATGTGTAAATGTTAGTGCCATTCTTTGTGTTTTTGTGTAGAAAACAATAAAAATCATCCGAGTTTAGCATGCACACAGACCCTGGAGGTGTAAGACTGGTGGCTGTGCTAACCACTTCACTGTCGTGCCACCACTTTAGTATTTAAGTTCTTTTTATTTTTTGTGTTCAGTGTGACCTTTGGTAAAGTGCAATACTGTATACAAGTCCAGAATAACTAGCAAATGCAAATGCTATGTAATCATCTATCATGCCAGCTATAGCGTTCTATCATTGTTTTGTACTATTAATTTTTTTATTTCATTTTCTTAGTTTTGGAAGCATCTAAAAACCATAGTTAGCTAGCTAAAGGTAAAGGACCCAGCATGACCTCTGACCTGTGATGGGACGCTCTTGGGAGGCTCGATGCGGATCGTGGGGTCCCATTCTCCTGGCGGAAGAACAGTCACTTGGTCTAAAAACTCATCAATGCCAGAAAGGAGATCGCCTCTATCCCGGGCTTTATACGCCACGTCGTGGAATATCTGAGATGCAGGAGATAAGCAGAAGCAATTACTGCACAAGAGCCACAATCAGTATTTACTCTATATACAGTAACATAACCTGAAACTCTAGCAGTTCTGGAATATAAGACATTTTCCAATCAACCCTAACCCTAGTTTCATTAACAAATGCAGACTACATCTAGAAACTAAAACAGCCTTTAAAAGATTTTATAATCAACTCCATATGTTTATTTGTAAATCAAAGTCATCTTTGAAATTCCTACATAATTGTTTAGTTGCATTCCCATGGCTACCAGTTGCTATGTAAAGAAACAAGATTAACCAATCAAAATCATGCATTTTTCCGTTTCTATTTGCTAGCTCTGATATGTAATGCACTAGATCTCATCTTATCTTCTATACCACTTTTATCACTGCTTTATCCTGTATTCTGGTTGCAGGGGGCCTGGAGTCTATCCCTGGAGACTTAGGGCACAAGGTGTGGTACACCCTGGACAGGGTGCCAAGATATAGCAGGGAACAAACACATGTTCATTCACACACTACAGGCAATTTGGGAACGTCAATGAGCCTAATCTGAAGGTCTTTGGACTGTGTGATGTAACCGGAGGAAACTCGTCAACCACGGGAAGAACATGCAAACTCCATGCACACAGTAACGGGAATCGAGTCTGACCAGGAATCGGACCCAGACTCTGGAGGTTCAAGGCAACAGTGCTAACCACTACACCACCATGCATCCTTAATGCACTGGATGCCCTGAATGTTGAACTTTAATCACCTGGGACCACCGGATACAATATTATCACAATACCTTGATGTCAATTCCATTTGTATCATGATTTTATAAATATCCTCATTCAATATTATTTTTCTGGTTTTCTTGCAATTGAAAAAAAAAAAAAAAGCAAATAATTTAGAGATCACCACCTTTTATTATGGTTTATAAATAAAAGGTGTGCCTATAAGGGATTATAGAGATACTGCAAGATTTGACAATTTCAAATGCAAACATATATATATATATATATATATATATATATATATATATATATATGAAATGCCCTATAAGAGAATCACAATACGTAACCAAATCAATTTTATCTTCCATCTCTATTTTCAGCTATTACTACAGTAGCATTTTATTTAAAAAAATAAATAAATAAACATTGCTCAAACTGTTTAAAGGTACAATAATTTCTTTCAGCTTCTACACATTATACTAATATGGCAAGTGTGATGACTGATGCTTTATGTAATGAAATTTCAAGTTCTAAATACCATCTCCGCTTCGACTACTGTCTGGCATCCATTTATTAATCTAATTGTACAAATCATGGCATGATTTCATTTAGCACTCCTTGTTTACACGCTCCTCCTGAGATTCATTACTCTGTCTTACACAAACACACTTCTCAGAGGGGTATTAACATGTTTACTTTCTGAGTTGAGCCAGACCACACACTTGTAAATCAATATCATACCATACACTTTATTTTTTCAGAGATTCAATTGTTTTTCAGGCTATTCATAATTTACACTTTATAACATTTGGTTAAAATCCATCACTAACCTCCCTGATGTGACATTTTAAGAGCATTTCCATCTTGCTTGCCTTTAGACCTGCACTTGCGCCGTATTTTAAATATGGATGTACTTGTAATGCTGCCCAAATTACTAGTTATTTTAACAGCCTGTCTCTTTTAAATGTACAAAAAGTGACCTTCAAGGATTGTGCTGTTTTGTGTAGTCGTTATATTATTATTAGACTATTATTGATTTCATTTCAGCAGGTCCATTAGGATGATCACAGGAATCTGTGCTCATTTCATTACCTCTGTATAACTTACTTATGTTCCATTAGTGGACGGTTTACCTCGTCTGTCATTAGAGTGGCCATGGAGCGTCCGATCTCATGGTACTGAGGACCTTTTCCATATGGCCCTAGTAATAGAAACAGGAACCTGACCCATACACACACAAACACGAACATAAAATCATATGAGAACAGCTGGGTAGTAAAAAATATATATATACAAATAAAGTGTGTACATGGTTACACAGTATACCACAGTGCTGCTGAATGGTCTATTCTCAGTGGTCAGAATGTGTTGATTCTTTTCATTTTATTCATTTTCGCACTTTATAGTTTTTATAGAAACAGCTCCTTTATTTTATATATAGATTATTATATATAGATTTTGTCTTAGAATTAACTTTGAGTGTACTTTTTTTTTTAGTATTATAGTGATAGTGATAACTATTTTAATATTTTAAGTAAAGTTGAATGTTGAAATTTTGCATTTTAAATTGCTATTTTTGTAAAATGTTCTAAATATATATACATTTATATATTTTCACCTTTTTTCAGTGTTAAATAACTATGATGTAAAAATATTATAACATATATAATATAACAATATTGCAATTTAAAGCTCCAAAATTGTAAAATTATCAAGTTTTGACTTTTCTTGGACTTTTCGTTGGAATATTTAATTAACAAATAATTTTATCTAAAAGAAAATGTTTATGTAAAAATTGTGGAATTCAATGTTGAAACCACAAAAATTTATATTTTATAAAATAGTGGGACAGTTTAAAAAATTTTATTAGTTTTACAGATTTATTTTTTACATTCATGCGTGAGAGAGCTAGACAACTAAGTTATAACAGGATATAACTTTTTGCTAAAGTTCTAATGTTTCAACATTGAAATGCAATTACAAAGGGGTAAAAATATGAAGCTAAGGTTTAAGATGAAATACAGTGAATAGGAGGAATAAAACACTGCTGATATACTGTAGGAACGCATCCAACTTTGTGTGGTAACAGTAACTTCGTATTATACTAAGAAGCAATACACCACAAAGTCATTGATTATTTTTATATCAAAGCACAGCACAGTGTTTTATTCCATACTTTGCTAACATATCAAGTTGACAAGTTGACTTTGACTTTGATATCGGCATAATCAATTTCTCAATAATACATACTGTAGTGCAGTTGAGCCTGGACGACTTGGATTAATGTGTTGTAAATCTATTTTGTGAATTATTCTACCTTTTATTACATCTATTGATCTTTCAGGTTTATCTCTAAACTATACGTGTTTGTGTTACCTGGTTGGCACAGGCACTTCGGTGAGTCCTGTGAGAAGAACAGCAGGCGAGAGACGAACAAAAGCTATGATCGGTTTCTCCAAGAAATCCACTTCACCTACCAGCACGTTCGAGGCCTCCGCCCCTGGAGGAATCTTCTTCATGAAGTTCATGTCCACCTGAGTGAAGGAAAGATAAGAAAGCACATAAAAAACTGATGACTAATGACCATCAATTAAAAAGTTTTCACTCTCATACATGCTTATTTATTGCATAAAGATCACGACTTGAACTCTCATATGAATATACAGTAAATGTTTATTTTTACCATTCAGTACATAATAAAATATTTATAAATTACACAGAAATTGTGAAATTACGATAAAGCATTGCACACTTGGAGGAAATTACAAATGGTGGTGGTATTGGACTGGAGTAGTACAGATATAAAAGTAATTTCATGGTAAATTATGTAACAATACACTTTTCTGATTACTGTGATTATTATGATATTTTTTTATAATTACAAACTGACTGTAAACAGCTGGTATGATATTAAAATGTGTTTAAAAAGTTGTTCAATGATCGATTTTTTATTATTACAGTATTACAGTATTATTTCCCATCTTCAGTGTCCATGTAATTTAAATTAACTACAAAATTAAAATAGATTTTTAGAATTCATAAATGTAGCGTTTGATTTTAAAATACATTTTTTTTTTTACATTTTTAGATTTATTTCCTTTTAAATGTTAAATATTTTATAAATATATGAATTAAAAATATAATTTTAAAAAATTGTAATGTTAAAAACTGAAAGTTTGCGCTAAAATAATGCATCATGATGCACCTCATAAGCACCAAAACAACATTATACACACTTTGATAAATACTGTGTACAGTAAGTACAATAATATTGTAATATTACAATTGATACACAGGTATGTACTGTATATAATATAACACACATTAGCTAAAAATGTATTTAATATAACATGGGACCTGCGAATCCTTCCTCTTGTAGCTGTCTCTATTATTTTTCCTTAATTTCCCAAAGTGCATTTATAGATGACAGGCTTAACTTGATTAAAGAACAGAGAACAAGGAGTCAAGGAGACCTCAATTTCTGTAATTCACTCAGAGAATTTCAAAACCCATCAGGACCAAAATACACAGCGTTGTGAAAAAGGATTTTTCATATTTCAATTCAATTTTAAATAAATTTTTATTTGTATAGCGCTGTTAAAATTGACATGTCACAAAGCAGCTTTACACAATCAAATACACAATAGCACCTACTGCAAAAGGCAACGTTTTTGATGGTTGTTCTGTATGTTTGAAACTACCAGGTTTAGACTCTGACCAACTGCAGTGCCTTGTCAGATTCCAGGAGAGATACTACACTATTCTACACTTTCACAAAGGATAAATACAATACTGTACTAAGAAATCATAAGTGAAAGTATAGATAGCATGTCAAAAACAAGCACTTTAACTTAAGTCCAAAGTTGTTACTTTCAAATGTACTACAGTGTTAAAAATTCAAAATAAAACTGATGCAATTGAAATAATTCCAATGTTTCTATGTGAAAATAAATCTTTATTACTTTATTTAATCGATAAATGTTGACAAGAAGCTTTTGAGATTTGTAAGATCTAATTTTTAAAAAGTCTAAGAGTAGAGGTATACCTTTCACTAATACTCCACAAAATAGAATTATTGTAACATTATACTGTAGTTAAGTACAGTGAGAGATAAATTCCTCAGGTGTGTTTTCCTTCCCTGCCTTTCAGACATGCATGATGAGTTGGTAAAATCGCCTGAATAAAACATATTATAGTGAAAAAGATGAGGTTTTGGACATAGTGTGGGTCCACAAAAAGAGATCTTGGAATTAGTTAAGCGACGTTTACGGGATGGAAAATTCCAGAGAATACACACAGTGTGGTCTTGTCTGAGACAATAAACAGTAACCAAATAACAAGACATAAAACATCACTATGTGTACATTCACAAGCTGGTGGCTTTTTTTATATCAAGATTGAGAGAAAGACTAAGGAACCCACAAGCACGAGAAGGAGGAACAGGTACAGGTATTTGGTACAGGTACTGTAGGAATATTTGGTTTATCCCTACAAAAATTACCTCTGTTATTATTATTAAGTTTATTATTATTATTATTATTATTATTTTACAAAAACTGTAAATAAATGAGCCAAAACATTTTTTTTTTGCTTACTGGGGATGAGATGAGAGGCATAACATTAATTAGCTGCCTGAATAACTTTCAGGTAAAGGTTCTGACAGCAAGACAGTCATGTGAATTCAAAAAATTCAGTTTCTATGTTTAAATGGAGTTTCAGAATATTATGAGTTATCCTCCTGTATTATCCCAAAGCTAAAACTTTGTATTTCCAATGGTGACATTTCTCATCAAGACCGAAACAATGGACTGTTTTTAGCAGTTTTCTAAAGTAACATTGCCATTTTGTATTTGTAAATGTAAATGTTTCTGATGATTTACGAGGGTGAGTCAGAAATTATCCACACTCTTATTTTAAGTAACTTTGAGAAATGTCAAAATTCAAATTTTTTTTCAAATTCAAATGCATAATTTTTTAACGTACCGTAATCTCCTTGCTTTTCAATGCACTTTGTCCATCTGTCAACAAGCTTTTGTATTCCCTAATTTAAAAATGTTTTAGGCTGAGTCACGAATGCACCGCTGTCTTCACTTCGTCATCAGAAGTGAACCTGAGAATCCCAGAAAACTGTAAGCATTGATGAATTTTCCAGCTTTTTCTCAGTCGGCGAGGACTCTCAGACTCGTAGTGATAAATCCATGTTTCATCACCAGTTATGATTCTCTTTAGGAAACTTACACCTTCCTTTTAGGAACTGTACACATTTTCTTTGCAAATACGCTTCTGTTTATGCTTTTCCATTAGTTGTTTCAGCACCAGGGTACTCCCTCAGATCACAATTACAATTGGACTGATGTAACACGTTCACGCCTGCATAGCAGTGACTGGAGAGACAGTAGCCTTGAACTGAAAACACTGATAAGACAGTGTGGCCAACAGATGTTTTAAGGTAACCGGAGTGCGGATAATTTTTGACTCACCCTCTTAGTTTGATTCTAACTATTACTCTGCCTTATTACTGCTCATATAAAATAATTAAAAACTATACTTTAGTTATAGTTTATATAAACAAAACTAACTTATGTTTGCTGTCCCAGTTGCTTAGCAACAGCAACTTTAACCAGTCAAATAACAAGGGTTTAATATTGTCATGTTGTGTGTTTGCATTCCCATGCTTTGTTTGTGTGTGTGTTGGGGGGGGGGGGGGGGGGTATGGGTCATCTTACCTTGCTAAGATCTACAGTGCTGCCATCTTTGCTATTAGCTGACTTGACTGACCTGCCTGCATCCACAGAACCAGAGAAAGAAGAAGCAGACGCCAACGTACCTGAGAGAGAGAGGCAAAACATTTAATAAAACTACAAGTAAAGAAAGAAACAAAAAAGAGATGAAAAAAAGAAGAAATCTTGCTTTGCAAGGCAGCAAATACGCAAGCACAAGCAGATGCGAAACTCCACTTGATCTTTCACACATCTGTGATTTCCTCCCAAAATAGTATTATTAAATATTAAGGTGTGAGTCACAAAACTAACACTGAATACACTTGATACTGCAGCAGTCTCGATAGCAAAACCCCAATGATAGAAGAGTTTTTAAACCCAAACATAGTTCACCCTTGTCTTCAGGTCATGGATGGTTGTATTATATGGTTGATAGTTGCAATTTTTCCCTGACAGTAGTATGAATGATTTACAATGTTACACTGCATTCCATTTTGTAAGCTGATACGGTCTCAAGTAACCCTACACGACTGGTGTTCAAGTCAAACCAGGACTTTTGATTGTGCAGTATAACAGAAAACAGAGTAAATCCCCCCTTTATATTTCGATATAATCCACTACTGCACTAGTGCACTCATTCCAGGGTTTCACTAGTGCTTGGATACCATCAAGGTAGAAAGTTTTCTCAGTACAATGGAGCCATGATCTGACTGCTTACATCACTTCTGTAACACTGGCCTCCCAGGAGCTCCTTTAGTGGCCCAAATATGTGGAAATGGCTTGGATCGAGGACAGGACTGTATGGGGGATGGGGAAACAACTCCCAGCTGAGTTCCTGTGGGGTGCAAGTGATGGTGGTGATTGATTGTGAGCTCAGTTCCCGACAGTGTGTCACCGATGTGATCCATCGATTCTCACAATCAGGTACTGAATGTTCACAGGAACGACTATAGTGGGCTCCAAGCCATCTTGACTGGGATCGTTATTCACTGACTCACTGACTTACTTACTTTGCAGCATTCAAATGTTTTATTTGACCAAGGGTCTAATCACTGTACGATGCTTAAAGTCTTCTAAACCTTCATTCAAGAGAAATCCCACCACAATTCCCGATTTTGAATTGAACACCCCTTGTACTTGAAATACTATCCCTGCCGAAAAATCCACACATTGAAAACCTAAAACAAAAATCCCCATCACATCCTCTTCTTGGTGTCACACAAAAAGCAAATATCATGGTACACTGGTACCTCATGTAAAATCTGCTGTTTGCCTTTTAGAAATCTATTCATTGACTTCATCATACAGTACTCATGCTGGAAGAGTGTGAGGGGTGTCCATGGGCACCTGATCAGGTTGACACTCCTCAATCCGCAATAGGGATCATTGGACAGTTTCTCCAGAGCAGTACACATGCCAGAGATGCTAACATGCCTTTATTCAGAGATTAACTGAACAATGTACAATAACTAAGTACAGACATTGCCACAAAGCCACTATCCCTTACGAAGAACATTTCGCTTTTGAACACATACAGTACATGCATTTTTCTAATACATGCACGAAGAGCATTAGAACATGCTTTTTATGCAGAATATTTGGAAAAGCTAAGGCTAGAACTTTCATGCCCACAGACGTGAACAGTTTGTCTTAAACACTCCTGGGAGCACAGGCACTGAGAAAAGCTGAGAAGGGCATAAATAAAGTATAGCAGTGAGAAACTGTCTGTGCAGTCTTAAAATAATGTTGATGGGAAAGTTTACTGCATAACCAAACAAACTCAATAAGGCATGTGGGCACCCACACAAATATACACACACAGCAGGGTACAGATCAGAGCTGGGTCAGAGCTGAAGTTTTGCAAATTGGCGACTGTGTTTTTGGAGCCATTACATGAACATTCATCGTCACAAAGATTAAGGACAATGGCAAGATGCCAGGAGATAAAGCTGTACAGCATGGAAAGCAATAGATGGATGGATGGATGGATGGATGGATGGATGGATGGATAAAGAAAGGAGAGCATGCATATGTTTTAAGGCATAAAATAGGTCAAAAGATATGATAAAAATGACAAATGGAGATGGAGAACAATTCGTGATGCAGTCATGCACACTCAAATGAGCAGAACAAAAAGGTGAGAATGAGAGAACATCTGATGAAAAGATGAATGGATGAGTAACTGCATCTCTGTTCATGCTATCACTCACGCAAATATTTGTCTTCATCAGCTCTGAGATCCAGAACATCTTCCTCTGACTCATCTTCCTCTTCTGGTGGAGACACCACAACCTCAGGGATTTCCAGATGCACTTGTGGAGCTCCGTCAGATGGGTGTAAGTGTCGAGAAGATGGTGGGGTGCTCTGTGGGGTGGGGACAGGGCTGGGTGAGGTACCATGGCCGGGACTAGGGATGAGGTGATTAAGGAGCATGGACACTCGTGACTCGCTCCTTTGGGACAGGTTGGATATGGAACCTCCCAGTTTCAGAAGAGAGTTACGGGATGCTGACAAACCATCACCTAGCAGGAGAAAAGAGGACAGGGAAGAAAGAGGGGGGCTGGTTTAAAAGGAAAGGAGAATCCTGGGAAGTCATAAGGGATGCAGAGGCATGCAGTAGGGATATGAGGACATGTTCAAGTGCTTATCAGTGTATGGGAAACAGGAAGAGGATGGGAAAAAACAAAGCAGAACTTAAAGATATCTATAATGACTCATTTGGGGATGGAAAAAATGCCATGCAGGAAAAGGGACAAAGTCACCAGCTATACAAGAGATTTTTTGAGTAATTAGGGTTAATGTTTCTTTTTTTTTTTTTTTTTTTAAGTGTCCATTACTGATATTAGAAGAAAAATCTAGATTAAAGCACACCATGCCATAACAACAATCATAGTGCATTATAAATTATAGAACCATACTCTTCAACAAGAAAGTCCACATTTTTCAGTATTAAGTACTTGCTCAAGATGAATGTCACATTCCAATAAACTGGCAAGAGGTTTAGTGCAAGCAAAGAGCAGATATCAGCATAGAGCAGCCCTATCCGCACCAAGCACAACCAACTACTCACTGATTAACGCCTGAGTGGTATTGCTATTTTACTCCAAATAATAACAAACTAGCCACAAACAGCCCGGTTTGTCCTTACTAATGGTGATGAAAAAAAAAAGATAGCATGAGTAAAACACATAAATTAATGAATTCTCTAGGGGCAAAACAAAGAAATGGGTGGATGCATGAGTCATGAAACTACCAAACTGCAAAAAGTGCAATAACCAATATTGTTTATTGGGTAGGTATCTAATCTTTCTAGTCAATTTAAGTGTATTGATATATATCAATTGATTTATATCATTTGTTTTTTTTAATGTAGCAGTATTGTTTTGCAGGCAATCTAATAACAAACCTAAACACTACACTACACATACCATTACGAACTTTAAGGAAACAAACATAATGTGCATCAGAGCAACCTTAGCACATGTTGTTGGCATATGTTTTACAATGCTCACTGAACAGTACCAGATCAGTGAGCACTGTTTTATCATCATCATCATCATCATCATCATTATTACTATTATTATTATTATTATTATTTTGTGAACCATTGAGCCCTTGTGCCCTGTGTCTTAAAAGACAGCACACCTATCAGGATGTCACCTAACATACTGAAAAATGTGTTGAACCTAACCTGATTGGTGACTCAATTGAGGTATTCTATGTTAAAACTAATTATTAGTTAACTATCCTCTAGATCAGTGGTTCCCAAACTGGGGGTCGCGACCCCTCTTGGGGTCACGGAATAATTTCAAGGGGTCACGAGAGGGATTAAAAAATTATTATTTTTTTGTGATTATAATACACACTTTTCAGTATTACAAGTACAGTAAATGCTATAAATAAATATTTTCTGATTTGTAAAGATATGGATTCACTCAAGGATTGAGTGAGTGTTTAAATTGAGTGTTAAAAAAAAAATTTGCGACTCAAAGATATGACATCACTGTGCAGCGACTGGCTCACTAGTTATTGCTACAGCGCACAACTGCACG
>JAQQZS010000012.1:6747718-6758171 GCA_030068045.1 Platyallabes tihoni
TTTTTTTGTTAAGTACATAACTCCACATGTGTTCATTCATAGTTTTGATGCCTTCAGTGAGAATCTACCAATGTAAACGGTCATGAAAATAAAGAAAACACATATTGGTATTTTCCAGTTAGACGTGAGCATTTGTAGCATTTGTTCCAGTGAACATGAGCTACTTGTGTGTACGTTCGTCTAGATATGTGCTTTAGGAAGTTCTGCCATATAAGTAATCGGGAAACACAACAAGGAGGTTGTTTGATATTCATGGAGGCATGGAGAAGTTCACATAACATCATAAATCCTTACAAAAACTGTTTAATATTGCTCTGTACACAAAGCATGCCTCAGAGTTTTTGAGAGATCCAGACATGGCTGTTAGTGCCAGATGGGCCAGTCTGAGCATTTCAGAACCTACTGATAAGATAAGAGTCAGTAGAGTTTGCAGAGAACTGGTGCAAAGAAAAAGATATGTGATTAATTAAGCCTTATTGATTAAAGAGGTCAGAGGAGACATTCCAAACAACTGGTTGTAGCCGACAAGAAGACTATGGTAACTCAAATAATCACTCTTTACAACTGTAGCAAACAGAAAAGCATCCAATAAAGAACAACATGTCAGACAAGAACAGGAATAAATAATTGTAAAAACATCGCCTGGTCTCAGCTCAAAGATCTGTACGACCGTAATGGTGTAAGACCATTACGATTAATTTTTTTTATATGCTTTTTTTCTCAGTTCTTTCAGAAGATCAAAGTGAGATACATTTCTAAACACGCTGTTTCACAAGTCAAACCAGGACTTTCATTTTGTACGAAAATTTCTTTTGAACGAAGGTATAAAGTGAATTGACATTTACAGTACGGTGTTGAGACTCTTAGCTGCAGTAAGACATTTAAATGGAACAAACATTATAAAGAATGCTGTATGTCTGTCAATAATGATCTTGATGGAGGTGGCTCAGGACCCATGATCCTTTTTTTTTTTTTTTTTTTTTCCTGTGGCTGTTACTGCACTGAACAGCTGATCATGGACTCTTACAGTATGATGCTAACACATCACTGCAGTGTCACTTTCTGTTAATATTGCATTGTTTCGTTTTGTACCACTATGTATCTTCACACCATCAATAATTATGCTCATCATTGCACTATTGTATATTCAACCCGTATTTATTCTGTATCTACTGTACAAATAAGAACTCACACGCGTACATATGTATATCCTGCTAATTTTAGGCATGTAATCTGACATGCTAATCCACTGCAATGTTTGCACACTGTATATATACTGTACGTATATATATTCACTGCACAATGTTGCACAATTATACTACACATTATTATATGACTATATAGTATGGAGTTATACACCTATGGACTATGGAGTTATACACCATAACTCTATTACCTTCATTACATCTTCTGTTTGCATACCACATTGTATTTATTTATTGTAAATAGGCCACTTATGCACTTCTGGTTAGATGCCAACTGCATTTCATCGACTCTGTAAATGTACTGTGCACAATGACAATAAAGTTTAATCTAATCTAATGAAGTTGTTGAGATAGTTGAATGCCTGATCCTTTAAAATTGACGTATAGCTTATCGCCAACTTGCAGAAGAGACGCATCTGTCTGTGTGAACTGTACACACAATCATTCACCAACAGCACTTGCACATTATAGGATCTCGGCTAGGAATTATTACCTCACTCCAAGCCATTTCCACATGTTGGGCCATTAAACGTGTTCCTGGGAGGCCGGAGTTTCAAATGTGAAGCAGGAAGTCTGATCATGGCTCCGGCATACTGAGAAAACCTTCTACCTTTAAGGTATCCAAGCACTAGTGAAACGCTGGGATGAGAGCATTAGTTTAACAGGGGATTATATCGAAAAATAAAGGGAGTTTTTACTCTCATAACTGTCTTCAGTTATTCTGCTCAAAGTCCCGGTTTGACTTGAACGATAATTGTATGTTCATTTCTTTGTTAAATCTGACTGCAATGCGCAGTCTGGCTGAGAATGAGGTTGTGTTTCTTGTTGATGAATTCACAGCAGGTGATAGATTCATTTTCCTCAGCATGCAGAATCAGACAGCAAATGATGAGCCTTCTGGGACTGGATTGCCACAGAGCAATGATAAATCAATGATAAATTAATTAATGGATAATTTAACTATTTGTATTTTTCATTCATAGTAAATTTCTGATAGGTTCTAAAAATAATTATTCTGCTTTTTAGCATTAGTTTTTGAAGGGTGTTTACACCAGAAAATACTGTTGGTACAGCATTTCAGGACTACAGCACTGGATTGAAGTTATGTCTGTTAATCATGAAGGGTGGATAAATGAATGTGTCAATACACAGATTTAAATAATGGATGGATGAATTAATGGATGGATGGATGGATGGATGGATAAGTACACGTTGAGCTGACTGGCCACATAGATGGATGGATGGATGGATGGATGGATGGAGGGTGGATAAATGCATTAATAAATTTAGTCCATATGAATAACAATTTTAGGATTATTATGGATTATGGATGGATGGATGATTATATGGCAGGCTGACTGGCTCGATGGATGAATGACTATATGGATGGATGGATGGATGGATGGATCGATCGATAAGTATACGGTGGGCTGACTAGCGACATGGATGGATGGATGGATGGATGGATGATTATATGGTGTGCAGACTGGCTAGATGGACAAATGGACATATGTATACATTGTTACATTTAATTATACACAAACTAGAGTACTTACTTTCTAATTCTTCAGTCTCAAAGTCTGAATGTAATGCTGATCTGGTCTTGCCGTAGTCAACAATAGCCTCTTCACTGTGACTCTATCACACAAAGATACACAAACACACACAATAGCAACAAGATGTTAGATATGGGATTCGAGATGACATGTAGCAGGTACAGCCTTTTAGACTAACTGCTGTTAATTTCACTGTTTGAAAGACGCACACATAATTACATGTAAATATTTACCCTTTCACAGCCATGGCAAAACACACACACACACACACACACACACACACACACACACACACACACACACACACACACACACACACACACAATCCTAGAGGGATACAGAAAATGTACATAAGCGGAAGAGGATGGTTTCAAACTTTCTGGCTATAGGAAAATAAAATGTCACAGAATCTGTTGCTCTCTCTCTCTCTCTCTCTCGCTTGCATTTTAACCAGCCAAATGACATTCTGCATATCAGAAAACAACACAAAGCATATAATCATGCTTGAATCCAAAAACACAAACCACACAACTCCTACTCAGTCACAAAGTCCCATCTCGGTCACTTTAATACACAAGCACACTCACACACGTTTTCTCAGTGACGGGATCCAAAAAAACTCTGGGTCTAATTATTATGTAAAGCAGCATCACAAATGCCACAACCACCAGGCTCTCTGTGTCTGCTTGCTGACATTAATTACATCCCATTGCACATCACATAGACACAAATACCACCAACACCAGCATCAGATATAATCCTCCAGGATCATCAGTGAGCCAAGTTCTTCTATTAACCTCTCTAATATTCAAAAACGATGCCACTGGATGAGTAAAGTTATTACGGGTTTTTAATAATCACATCAAGGTCAGGTCTCGATGCAAAACAGCACAGCTCTTTGCTACATGTATGCTGTTGCCATATTTCAGTTTTTTTTCCCAGGAGCTAATGGTGACTCATGGTTAAACTGATAAGCCGATTAATTCACTGATTCAGTGAGGACCTACAGTTACCATGTCTTTGGAGACTTAATTATTTGTCACGTGTGCCTTATAGCACAGCAAAATGATTTCCATTATGATCAGAGCACAGGATCAGCCAGGATACAGCACTCCTGGAGTAGACACGGTTAAGGGCCTTGCTCACAGAGGCAACAGTGGCAGCATGGCAATGCTGGGGCTTGGATCCTTAACCTTCCAATCAGTAACCCAGAGCCGTAACTGTTTGAGCCACCACTGAGCCAAATCAGGGGTTTGAATGTATAGGATTCCACAAGGGTATGGAGGAAGGCAGAAGAGACCAAATGCTGTAGTCATTAGTAAGATTAGCAATAATATAATTGATCAGATTAATGCCATATCTTACAAATCAACAAGTAAGAGGTACATTGTGTAATAAATAATGACAAATTTAGTTTAAAGGAAAAAGAGGAAGAGGAAGTTACTTTTGAAAGTAAACTTCACCAAGTTGACATTTAAATACATTGATGGGCATGTTGTGGGAAGCAAAATGGAAGCAGAAGCTCGTAGGTAGATGAATCGAAGAATCTGAACATGCCTCAGGAAGGTTGTGGATGTCAGCATGGGAGCAGGAGGTTAGTGAGTGTCTGGATGGAAGCGGAGATTGTGGGTGTCAGTATAGGAGCAGGAGGAATTTTGGATCTTAGGAAGGAAGAAGGGTGTTGTGGACATGAGGATGGAGCAGGAGCTTGTGGGTCACAGGGTAGGAGCACGAGCTTGTGGAGGTCTGGATGGAAGCAAGAGGTTAGTGTATTAGGGCCACTTGTATTATCTATCTATCCATCCACAGAATGAAAACTCTGCTGATTTAGTTAATAGATGTAACAAATCATGAGCTTAGGATGAAACAAGAGCTTCAGAATTGGAATCAGACAGAACTTTATGCCAAGTACATTTGCACATACAAGGAATTTGTTTTCCTGACAGAAGTTTCAACATGAAACCAAAGACCAGAAATGGAACAGGATGTGGGATAATGTCAAACAAATATCAGTGGGATTGCACAGTATTGCACCTATTACACATAATAATATTGCACACATATTTTTATTGCATGGTGGAGAGAACATTTAACTGTTCATGAGGTAGATTGCCTGGGTGGGGGACTATTCTTGTGTCTGACTGTCCTGCTGATCGGTGCTCTGTAGTGCTGACCAGATGGCAAAAGTTTTAAGAGAAGATGGTTTGGATTTGAGGGTTCCAAAGTGATTTTCTGGACCCACTTGAAGGGGGGGTAGGAGAGCACCGATAATTCTTTCAGCAGTCTGAACCATGCTTTGTAATCTTCTGATGTCTGTTTGTGAAGCTGAGCCAAACCAGACAGTTATTGAAGTGCACACGACAGACTTAATGACGGTCGAGTAAAACTGTGTGAGCAGCTTCTGTGGCAGCTTATCCTTCCTCACCTGGCAAAGGAAATACAACCTCAGCTGGGCCTTTTTAACAATGGAGTCAATATGATTGTCCCACTTCAGAATGGTTGTGCCCAGAAACCGGAATGACTTCACTGCTGCCACAGTGCTGTTCATGATAGTAAGTGGGGGAAATGCAGGACGGTTTCTCCTTGAAGTCCACAATCATCTCCACCGCCTTGATCGAGTTCAGCTCAAGATTGCTGTGACTGCACCAGACAGGCAGCTGCTTCTATATGCAGACTCGTCACCGTCCTGAATGAGGCCAATGATTGTAGTGTCATCCGCCAATTACATAAGCTTGACAGAAGGGTCTGTGGAGGTGTAGTCATTTGTGTAGAGGCAGAAGAGCAGTGGGCTGAGAATGCATCCCTGGGGGGGCGCCAATGTTGATGGTGCGGCTGTAAACATGAATTTCCCCAGTCTCGCTAGCTGTTGCCTGTCTGTCAGAAAGCTGGTGATTCACTGACAGATAGAGCTAGGAACAGAGAGCTGGGTTAGTTTGGTGACTTATTGGTATCATTATTGAAGCAGAAGCTTGTAAATGTGCTCATGTGTTTGTGGGTGTCATTATGGGAGCAGAAGCTTGTGGGTGTCATGATAGAAGTAGGAGCTGGTGTATGACAGGAAGAAAACAATGGCTTGTAGGTGTAACAACAGGAACAGGAGCTTGTAGGGCCCAAGATGGAAGTAGGAGTTTAATGGTGTTAGGAAAGGAGAATGAGCTTGTGGGTTTAAGGACAGAACAAGAAAACCAAACCCCACAATAAGAACAGGACCTTGCAGTTCCCAAAATAAACTAAACAATGTCTTACAGGGGGGAAACTTGTGATTTAAGTAAATTGTATGTACCCTGAATAGGTTAGGTTTAAATAGTTGTACATGACAATATATATAGTTTGAAAGATTTTATAGCTTTAATTTACTTTAACGCTATTTATCCTAGTCTGGAAATGAATAATTCTTTATCTTTGGAAGTGTAAAAGTGTGTCATTGATTACTTTATTGTGTGTCACTTGAGGACAAGCATAAGACTAATCACACTGGGTCACCGGAGTCTGTTGGTTATTAATAGCAATTTAGAAGATGGCAACAACCAGTGATGATCAGTATCCTATGTCAACATATCAATGGAATGGCCTGAGTACAATCCACAAAGGACAAAGTTGTTCTGGGACTCTTATAGCGTGGACAGGATTTATATCAACACATACGGCAAATTCTCTCTCTCTCTCTCTGTCTCTCTCATAATAAACACTTAAACTTCATGTCCCTCGGCTGCTCCAAGGCACTGGTTTCCTCAGAGTATCTAAAGTGGCCGTCTGTATGTTTATGTTTAGCTCTCTCTCGAGGGTCTTACGCTAACTTGTTGGCTAGTACATAGCACTACCATAGTTGCAATCATGAGGACAAAGAACGTAGTGGTTAGGTTTCAGCAGTGAGTGTTTAGTGTTTAGTGTAGGCTCGGGCAGAAGATAAAGCTGCGATAGAGCTGTGACGCAACAGATGCACCATGGTGCTCACAACCAAAACACACCACAGGTGGCTGGAAATAGCATGTGTGTATATGTGTGTGTATGTGTGTGTGTGTGTGTGTGTGTGAGAGAGAGAGAGAGAGAGAGAGAGAGAGAGAGAGAGAGAGAGAGAGAGAGAGAGAGAGAAGATAACAGCTGATAGTAAGGTCACCCCTGAATGGTATAAGACTCTCACACACCCACACACACCCTCTTCCCATGAAATACACAGATAGGAATTGGCCCAACATAGTGGAACATTTCATAGCCATCTCTCTTTCTCTCTCTCTCTCTCTAAGTGTTTTTTTGTCTATAATAGTCCTGTATGTCATGTTGTGAGATATCACCTGTCTGCGAGGTGTGACATGAGGCACGGGATAAGCCGTCCCCTACCCCCGACTCACACTCAACAGTACATTTGTAGCTGTGCCAAAAAACTCTGGCACTGAGTAATACACTTCCTTTGGAAGAGTACACACATAAACACACACACACACACACACACACTGATATGCTCTTTTTTTCTACTTCTTCTGCTTTTTTTAGCAAAAAGGTCCAGTTTATACTAGACCTTTATTCCCTTGTAATATATAATCCTAGCTCCAGAGCTCCAGTTTTGGCAGCAGTGGTGTATCTACTCATCTTTCAAAGTACAAAGATGGGGGGGGGGGGTATATTTGGGGGTTCTTCCCAGGACCCCTCTCCACCTCGGATACAAAAGCATGCGGACGCTCAAGTCCCTTATATAAAATGTCGTAGTATTTGCAATATAATGTTAATTAAGCAATATCAGATGAGAGGGAGTGCTGTTGTAATGAACATTAATATGGCCGTGATTCGGTTGTAATCACAAGGTCGCAGCCCGACTACTGAGATATCACAGCTGTGCTGATATTCAGCACGACAGCATGGCCTTGAGTGTATTGCTTTTATACAACAGTTCCATAATATTTATTATCAACTGATTGATTTGTTTGTTTATTTAACCAGTTATTTTGCTCTGCCAATGCTTATTCTGCTGCGACTTGCAGAACAAACTAACTGCGATTGTGTGGAGCTTTTTTCATCAAAAAGAGATGAAAGTAGTTTTCATTTCCTACTGTGTAACCAAAACTTGAGGTGAATAAACCATGGAGGTGGTTTACAGTCCTGTAAATATCATAAGTTTCCCCTTATATTTGCACTTATTCCACTTTACAATATGCATTAATGCTATTTGAGATTTAACCCCATAACCTCTGGGTCACAGGCTTGAATTTCAAATAGCATTAAATGGAAAGCTAGCGCACTACTGTATGTAAGGTGTTCAATCCCTTGTTCCACACACCAAGTAGTGCCCTTGATCAGGGGTTAGAGAGTGATTTGGGATTCAACATTGTGTTAGAAGCTAGTTAGCTTTGTAGCTTTGTAGCTAGGTTAGCCATCAACAGAACAACACAGACGGTTCAGAGGTGATTCAGACCAATTAGAAGCATTTACTAAGAAGGCAAAGAGTCGTTTAAAATGTTATCAGATGTGTTTTTTTTCTGCTGCTTCCATGACTGGCTTTGAATGTGAGTTTTGGCAGGCAGTTGCCTTCTCAATGTCTCTCCTCAATACTGCAGACCATATCGATTGGTAAGACGAAGATGAAGATAGCTATACATAGATAAACATTCCAGTGCTGTTACCATCTATTATCATCACTCATGGAGTGCCCAATCAGATTACTCAGTCAGAACTAACAGCTGAGATTATACGCTTATTGAATTCTCAATTCTGATTGGTAAGAAGGTTGTTGATAGACATTTGGCTGCTCCTTTCAAGGGGTTGCCACAGCGGACCATCCAATCCGCACACAACTTTGGCACAAGTTTGGTTTTAGCCAGATGCCCTTCCTGATACAACACTCCCAAGTCATCCAGGCTTGGGACTGGTACTGCATCTAGTGGCTGGGGTTTGGGCATTGGGTGGGAATTGAAAACTGGCCTTACTGTATATAATGACAGGCAAGAAACCTACCACAGAGCCACCATTGCCCTCAGAAGCTAGTGATTAATTTTCTACAATAGCAGCTCTTACAATAGTGCTGGCTACAAGCTTTTTATCAATGTACTTTGTCCAAAACACAGCTGAAACAAATCAATATTGACAATGCAGCAAGGATGGGGTGAGTGGTTTTGCAATGCATACCTTTTTCAGAGTTTGTACTTGTGCATAATATGTTACACAGAAACACACAATTAAGATAATCAATGCACAGTCAGGGGTTCAACAGGTGTAACCTGCGACATTGCCCGGATTTGACCTTACAACCATCAGAAACATCTCACTGTCCACCATTTCAAAGCAACAGAAGCGTACGCAAGGTCAGAGCGAGGCAAAAAAAAACACTGGAAGCACAACAATGCGACGTGAACTTTACAACCTGAGAGTATCAGGAATAGAACATTTTCCTTACGGCGCTACGGAGGGACTGATGCCAGATCTTCTGTGATTCATCCTTCTGTTTGACAGATGAAGAGGGGGGGAAAAGCAGGATTTTTTTTTTTTTTACCACACAATCGTCCCACATATGCACGCTTGAGAAAAAGCAGGGCTGCTTATAGAAAAGCACAGCATTTCCATTTCCACACACTTGTTCTGTCCCACTTTCTCCAGAAGACATGTCACTCCTTCTGCTTTCTATCTGAATGCTCAAGTGGTAGAGAGAGCTCCTAATCTCTCTCTCTCTCTTTCTCATTTTTAACCAATAACATTGCAAGGACACGTGCATGGTCTTCTCCCACACACACACACACACACACACACACACACAGTATTCAGAGGTGTAAATGCACTGAGCAAAAGGACTCATTCAAAATTACCGAACGTACCTTTAAATAGATCCTGTGCAAGTACCCCCATACACACACACACACACACATACACACATACACACCATACTATGCACAATCAATCTAGAGGTTATGCAGAAAATAAAATTCTCACATATGTAAATACACACACATTCCTACCCTAAGCATGTGATCTCCTTCTTCATATGTCCCGTCCATATCCACCAAAACACCTCCTGTCCCATGTCCATGTCTACCTGTAGTGTCTTCTGTGTCCATGACCTTCTCGTCTTATGTGTGTGAAGGAACAGAACAAACGAGAGAGAATCAGTGTGTGTGTGAGTGTGTGTGTGTTTGTGTGAGAGAGAGAGAGAGAGAGATGGAGGTGTGATGGGAGCAACAGATCAGAAAACAGTGTGAGTGTGTGAGACAGAGCAGCGAGTCTCTGTGGGACTGTGGAACATCTCTCGGCGTCTGTGTTTATACGCTCACATTCCCTCCATCGCTCTCTCTCTCTCTCTCTCTCTCTCTCTCACTCACTCACTCCCTCCCTCCTCCATTCTTTCTGCAACCAATCATCTTGCCCAGCACATGCACACATGCAGGTGACTTCAGAAGTATTAGCACCCTTTAACAGGACGAGCTGTTAAATACGAGCTGTTAAACAGGACAAGTATACAGTATAAATACTGCACACCTGTTTTCAGAAATTTTCAGCTGTTTCTTTCTAGCATTTTTTTCCTTATGATTTTATTTTATTTTTTACATATAAATCACAAACACATTAAACTAGATAGATAGATAGATTCTGGACACTCACACTAGTGGCCACTGCGCAACTACACATTCGTGGTCATTAGTTAAATTACCCAATTACCCTATCACAAGTCACTTTAAATATGTCACTTTCAAGCATATTTGCACACCCCCT
>JAQQZS010000012.1:6766285-6782307 GCA_030068045.1 Platyallabes tihoni
GAGAGAAAGATGCACCAAAGTCACCAAATTGGGTTAACAAGAATGAGTTCTCCAGCCATCACACCACGTCTAGCCACAACCAACAGGTGATCTAGGAGTAGCTGCAGTTTAAATGCCCGCTCTCCTCACATCTCAGCCAATCACAGTAGAACTGCAATTATCAGCAACAGGTGGAGTCACTGGTTCTGCAGGGAAACAGAGAGAGAGAGAGAGAGAGTAGCAATAACAAAACCCTACGGCTCTAGACGTAACAGTATGGAAGCTGTCTTATACAGCTTGGTGTGTGTTGCAAATTTGTTGCGAGTTCAGCTGCTTGTACAAATCTCTAGAAGGCCTTTTGGTTATGGACGGAGCAGATGCCAAACCAGAAATCTATGCACTCAGTCGGGGTGCTTCCTATAGTGAATTTTTAGAGGTTGGTCAGGATTTGGGGGTAGTTCTGGAGGAATTGCGTGAAGGGTGTGAAGGGACCAGGCCCAGGAATCTGATAAAGCTTTGAACAGATCTAATTTAGAAAGGATGGAATGTTAGTCATCATCCTCCAGCCTCCTGTAGTACACGATCATCTCCTCTAAGATCTGGCATCATCTCTGTAGGTTGACTCCACTCTTTAAATGGATCCAATTCTTGGTCTCATCACAAACATATCAGTTCAATCCTCAGTCACTGAGTTTTGTGTTGAGTTTGGTTGGAATGATGGTTTTAAAGGCAGAGATGTAGATGAACAACAATCTCACATTGGTATTTTTCTTATGCATGTGTGAGAGCACTGTTATCTATACCAGAGCAATGGAGTCATTCATCAATTTATTTTTAATGGTGTGCAAATTAGAGAGGGTCCATGATGCCTGGGAGGAAGGAACATATGGTTTTTTAACGTCAGATCTGGCTGCAGGCGACTTAGGGACAGGAACAATGGTGGTCTTCATGAACCATGTGAATAACAGACAGTCTTAGGGAAGATCTGTGAAAACCACTACAAGCTTGCGGCCACACCAATGGACAACATTTATATTGAAAGCAGCTTGTAACTACAGGACCTTTTAATAATAATAAAAAAAAATAATCAAAACAAGCAAAACAGGTGTTAAAACTTATGGACCAGATGGATCTGGTTTGAGCTGAGAAATGTGAAAGGATGGTAAAAGATGGCTGGGATTATTCAATTCCAACACGCATGTCGCGTTATTTATCCATTGGAGGATACTTAAATGACTGACAACCCCATGGTTTAATTTCCTGCACTCCTTGGCCAAGGCCTCGTCGAGATCAACACGTATCACTTGATTCATATCTCGGGGTTTCCCTTTGACAGCGGTCAGTGAGTGTTCACCTGTGTACCTTGCTGATCTTAAACACATTCCAGTACAATTGTCAATTATCAAGGGATTGAGTTGGTTGGCGGCAGCACGGTGGCGTAGATGTTAACACTGTCACCTTGCACCTCCAGGGTCCAGGTTCAATTCCCATCTCTGTGTGCATAGAGTTTGCATGTTCTCCCCATGCTTGGTGGGTTTAGTGCTTTAGTAACTCCTGGATTACATTTTAACTACTTGGACACCTAAATCAGCTGATTAGTAAATGGGACAGGGATCAAACTGAAACATCAGACAAAACGTCAGCAGAAATGAGCGAAAGTGTGGTAGGCCGTTATTTCTAAAACATTGCCTACAGTCTGGCTTATGGTGCAAACTAGCGATTTAGCAGCTACAACTTACCCTGATTAGCATTTTGAAAATAGCATGCCCAGTGTTGAGTGTTAAGTATCCATTTTAGATGTGCAATGCTGTGAATATAAATGTAGGCTTAATGTGGAAAGTATTTTAGTCACAGAGGGGAATTTGCTTCTCAAAGTTTCATCAGTGCTCCCGTTGCATGTGTCTTAAAGTCAATGGGTTTTTCCTAATGTGAGCAGGATGCTGTCGTAAATAAATCCCTTGAGTCAAAGATTCTTTAACCAAACCGATTCCTGGGACACACTAGAGTGGTGTCTTGATTTTAGGATGGCATGAAGACCTTGTAGGATGAGTGAGAAAACCGACTGACATCTAAAATAGCAATAAAAGCCTAAAAAGAAATGCATCATCAGTATTTATGAAAGAAGTCAAAAGCATGGAGTAATAAAAAGAAGAGAAGAGATGGAAGTCAGGCTTCTGGAGTTGTCATCAAAAATCCATGTCTTCAATCCAAAGTTAAAGATGTCATGACCATTGATTTGTGGGAGCAAGCTGAATGTGTGCAGGGTTTTATTCTGGGTAAATCTTGTAGTATATAAGGTTTGATGAATGAAAGATGAAAAAACTGATAATTATAACAATAATAATAATAATACTTCAAAAAGAGTTTAGGATGACTAACATTCTGATATATGAATGTACTTATGTATCTTACTCAGTAAAGCGTTGTTCCAGTAATAAGTAATAAACACACACACAGGTATTAGAAAATAATTCACAATGGGGAGATCTAATTGCCAACTGAAAGTGGGTTATTTTACAACCTCAATGAGCTTTAATCCTATCATACCACAGGACCGTTGTATACAAAACTATTTTTTTAAATTCCGTGAACATTTTTTGCTTTACTTTTAATATTGTCCAACGCTATACCTGTTAAATACAGTTGTTCTATAAATGGAAAACAAGTGCCCTATGTAGGGTGCACAATCCTTTGTTCCACACACCAAGCAGTGCCCTTAATCAGCGATTAGAGAAGGATTTTGAATTCAGCCATGCATTAGAAGCTAGTTAGCTTTGAACAGAACAAGACGGATGGTTCAGAGGCAATTCTGAACGACTTAGAAGCAATTATTAAGTAGACAAAGTGTTGTTTAAGATTACTGAAACTGTTTCTGTGACTGGTTTTGTGGGATTTGGCAAGCAGCTGCTCTCCCCTCTCTCCAATGATGGAGAGAGAAAGTACATAGTGTAATTAACGATTGTTAGAACAATTGTTCTGCACCCTATGATACAGATCGTTATATTTAAACATCTCAGTGCTGTTATGCTCTATGTACACTGGAACCTTGGATTACGAGCATAATTCATTCCAGAAGTGGGCTCGTATTCCAAAACACTTATAAATCAAAGCTAAATTTCCCATAAGAAATAATGGAAACTCAAATTATTCATTCCACAGCCCCAAAAATAAATACATAAAAATAATTTATACAAAATATGAAGTAAAAATACAGACACAAAATAAAATGTTTTACACACACGATCACAGTGTTATAGTAAACAGTACACGCTTGCACGGATGTTGATTATACCAGTAAGAGACGAGCACTAAGACCGAGCAGGGGAGACGATTACCCACAATTCCGCAGCGCAAGAGAGAGAAAAAAACATTGGCTCAGTTGTGATCACGTGATGCTCGGCCTCAAAACAAGAAGCGCATGCGTGATACATGATACTCGGTACTCGTAAACCAAGACTTGCTCGTTTTTCAAGCCAAAATTTATTAAAAATATTTGCTTGTCTTGTGGAACACTCACAAACCACGTTACTCGCAATCCGAGGTTTCACTGTATTAGCACTCATGGAAAGCCTCTCGTCCAAATCAGATTACTCTGTCAGGCTGTATAATGTAAAATAAAACTTATGACAGAAATACAGAAGAATACAAAGACTGTATTGAAGAGAATCAAATATTTTCATATTGTACAGCATAAGACGGAGGAGTCTGAGCATCAGCTTATATCTACTATATGATCATGTACAGTTCACAAAAAAATATCACACTGAACGAGGAGAGCATTTAAACCAGCAGCAGGAGTGTATGTACTGTAACTGCAATGAAGAACTTATCCCCGCACACACTGGTCAGACTCTTACAATACAATCACATGTTCTAAGGATGAGTGTGGACGGCAAACGCAGTCCGAACACACTGTATGAAGCTGAACCTAGACTAACAAGTGAACAAGAAAGACTAAAAAGGCACAGACAAGACATTATACATGAAATAACTTACGTAGATTCATCATCTGCATAGACTGGTATTACATACAACCATGCTGAACAAAAAGCCTGTTTTGTTTTTCAACTTAGACTTGCAATATTAAAATACAAATAAAAAGAATAAAATAAGAAGTGAGGAAAATTCTTAAAAAAAACAAACACACAAAAAAAAAAACCAGTGTCATGAAAGCTTATTAAATCCAAGCGGTGGTGACTCATTTCCATATTCATCACTGCATAAGTGCAATTCTCTATCAGCTTCATACTTACAGGTTTCTGAGTGAGATATTGTATATGATATCCACTGGAACGGATACATGAAGAGTTCCTGCCTCCGACGGACGCATTTTATTCATTAAAGGAACATCAGTGTTCACATTCAAGTCAATTCAACCAAGTGTATTTGGCAAAGGATCTGAGAAGATGCCAAAGAAATTCAATAACAGCACTTTATAATCATTTTAACCATGTAAGCCCATGACAAAACCAACACAAACTTCTATTTTCTCAATGCTTTTCCCAACACACTGTATTGCATCGTCATAGAGAAACGCATCTTAATTATATTGCATTGAAATGTTGTCTGCTTTAAACAACTACTTCTACATCTGTTGTTTTTAACCTTGTACATCTTTAGTGTACGATTTTAAAAAACTAACTATAAACTCACTTAGGAAAGAAGCCTAAGGACAGATGATGGTGATTTATTTTTTTCTTTTCTGAAATACATACTTCGATGTTTACAAATAAATCTGTATAATTAATGTTTACAGCTTTGAATTGGCATTCAGTCCCATGTTTATATTGACAGTTGCTCATTTTTATCCAAAGTAACTTATTATTTGTTAATGGACTTGGCCAATGCTTCAACAAGGACATGGTTGCCCAGAGCCTTAAATATTGAACTGTCTCCCTATTTATAAATATTTAGTGATCGAATTGCCATTAGACTTCTGCTAATAAAGTTTTGTACATCAGAACGTTTGAGAGCATCTCACAAACCGGATCTTCACCTGAAGGTACTATACAAATAAAAGTTATTTGCAAGTGTGATTTACCGGTCAACATTAAAACGTCTGCAATGACTTGAGATGCTGAACCATATCGTAGAACAGAACAGATAAGGAAGAGGTTAACGGACATTTCAACAAAATTATTAGGCAGAACATTATGAGTCCAAGCTCAGGAGGTTCGCTAAGTCATATATGAGACACGATACAGTGTTTAAACAAGAAAAAGGCAGTCTGACTATTTAGGCAGTCACAGAGCCAGCCTGCACTACCCATGATTCCCTTTCAGACAACAACCCCCCACCCCTACCCCACACAATGGTGGCTGTCTTTCTAAAAGGTCTTTTCTGACAGCAGCAATAAGCTTTCAAACACCGGCACCACAGGGGTTTGCATTAACCACGAAGAGCTCTGAGGTTGCACTTTATAAGGAACACCTGTACAAATATGTATTTGTGCAAACTAATCCGCCAATCGTTACATTCTATGTAAACTTTTGCTGTGTATCAAAAATCACAGAAAATGAGCAGATCCTCAAATACCAGCCAAACCAGTCCATCTGGCACCAACCACCATGCCACAGTTAAAATCATAAAGATCAAAAACTCCGCCATTTCAACGTTTTACATTAACTAAGACTAAAAACCTGTATCTTTTGGCTGATTGAATAACTTCATAAACATACAGGTGTTCCTAGTAAAGTGGTACACGGTACACAACACGGTACTGAATGACTTTGTGCATATCTGAAATGTGTTAAAAGAACAAGTCTTCAAGTCCATTCTTTCTTGCCTCGTAGAATTTTTAGTTCCAAAGTACGGGGTTTCATATGGTTGGTAACACACAGTTGAGGAGTGAGGACGGAAGCAAAAGCAAAGAAAGATGCTTAAGATGTACAGGGGATGACGGAATTGCCTTGACTCTGGACATTGGTGTTGAAATTCAGGGACAGGGTTGATATTGGAGTTGACTCGTCTGTATTAAAACCGGATGACCGAGTTAATTGCTTAGAAATTGGGATTGGAAGAAGATGACAAAGTTGTTTAAATAAACATTGGGTTTGGAAGGGGATGATGGAGGTGATTGGCTAGACATCGGGATTGGAAGGTAATTACAGGGTTGACAGTGGATACATTGGGATTTTAAGGGGCTGACGGAATTGACGCTGGAGACATTTGGGGTTGGAAGGGGTTCACGGAATTGACTGGGTAGACGCTGGGATTGGTAGGGGGTGATGGAATTGACAGGATAGATACTGGGATTGGTAGGGGGTGATGGAATTGACAGGATAGATACTGGGATTGGAAGGGGGTGATGGACAGGATAGATACTGGGATTGGAAAGGGGTGATGGACAGGATAGATACTGGGATTGGAAAGGGGTGATGGAATTGACTCTGGGATTGGAACGAGGATAGAGACAATGGGTGATTGGATAGACAGTGGGGTTGGAAGAGGATGATGGATCGACTCAGTAGAAACTGGGATTGGAACAGGGATGGAGGAGTTGACTGCATATACACTGTGAAGGAGTTGACTATGGAGACACTGGGATTGGCAGGGGATGACATAGTTAATTGGAAAGACTTTGGGATTGGAAGGGGTTGATGGAGTTGAGAGTCCACACGCTGGATGGAAGGGGATGGTGGAGTTGACTCGGTAGAAACTGGGATTGGAAAGGGATAATTGAGTTAGCTGGGTACACCTTAGGATTGGAAGGGGATGAAGAAGTTGACTGCATAGACATTGAAATTATAAAAAGATGGTGCGATTGATTTGGTTGGTGATGTTATTGAAAGAGAAGGACAGATTTGATCTGAAAGCAAAGGAGATACTGTTGCGGACACTTCCCCTTGTGGAAGGGGGTGGTGAAGTCAACTCTAAAGACCTCGGTATCGGAGGAGAAGACTGAACTGATTTGCTAGCCGTCAGTTTTTGGAAAGGATGACTGAGCTGACTGTGTTGGGATTGATATTGGGGTGGTGATGGAGTTGACACTGTATTCATCAGGGCTGTTGAGTAGATTCTGTTTTCGTCTGCATTGATGATAGCATAGATCAGTAATGGGAGGAGATGACGGAGTGGACTCAGCACGTGTCAGTATTGGAAGGAGATGACCGAGTTGACTTTGTAGACGTGGTACGAGCGGTTCCAGAACACTCGCGTGAAGTAGTTGGTGTATGGGGAGTAGTTCATTTTAATCTCGTGACAGAATCGGCCGTGCTTCGAGAAGGTGTACATTTCACCTTTATCGTACACCACCTAGTGGAGAACCGGGAAATAACAAAACAACAAAAAGTTTAAAAATAAATCTGTAAGCAAGGCATCCAAGACAAAACAATCCAGGAACAAAAAATGTTTTATATACATATATAAAAGTATACATTTGACTAACTTATTTATTAATACGTTCACTTATTATTAAGATCATTCAACTGAACTGAGCGTAAAAGCCATTCTACCACATTCATTTAAAAAGTGCCTAAAAAGGGGCTAGAAATCTTACTGAAAAGAATTTAGTGTGTACATACAGCAAATGCAGTTACGCATCATAATTTAATATAAGAGGCTATCAGATTTAATATGCAAATGTAATATCAGTTTATTATGGCACATAAAGTGTTTTCTAATTTGCATATTTATAAAGTCTTGTTTAAGTTTTTTTTTTTTTTTGGTGACCCCAACATGTCCAGCAAGTAATTATTGAATATGTACACATGTATTGCAGAAGGTGACCCCAAGTGTGTGGTGCATGTGTGTAATTTGACCCACGTGGCCATTTGCGTAGTCAAGCAGGTCTTTAATCCTGCAGCCTCTGACCGGACTCAGCTCGTTACACAGTTCCTCTTCGATGATGACATAACTCGACTTCTGAGCTATCAGGAGCTTATAGACGTCCTCGGCGGAGCGCAGGGCATACACCTGATACGTCTGCAACAAATCACACCAAAGCCTCAGTCATAATATTCAGCTCGTTAAACATTTTGATGGCTAACCTTTAGCAAATAAGAGTGGATGATCTGCAATCCAGCTGCTAGGAGACTATTGATAAGATCAACCTTCCCAAAATGGCAGCAGTCAGAAGGAAATGCCATTGCTGCTTACAAACTGTTCTACCTACACGTTGTTTCATGCTAATCACCAATCTAAGTTTTCACATGCAGCTAGCTGACTCATGAGCCGATGCTCATGAAGATAAATCCATAACAAGATTTCTGCAAAGAAAAGCAAAAGTGAAAAGAGACACAAATATGTTTTATATACAAGGGTTAGTCAAAACTGATCCACACTCTGGCTGTAGAATGTATTTACTTAAATTAAAATAACTTTTAGAAAAGACAAATATATAATTCATTGACATAATATATACTTTGTATATCTGTGAAATGTTAAAAAAACGTTTTAGGCTGAGATTAGACTTTGCAGACAGAGGCAAAGCATCGGGTGTGGGAGTAGCTCGGAGAATCCATGGAGAAGGACTTTCGGGCGCCACCAAGGTGGTTCTGGAAAACCATCCGGCATCTCAGAAGGGGGAAACGGGGAACCAATCAAGCTGTGTACAGCAAGGACAGTGCTGACCTCAACTGAGGAGGTAATCGGGTGGTGAAAAGAACACTTTGAGGAACTCCTGAATCCGACTAATCCAGCCTCTGTTGCAGTGCTGGACAGAGCTGGACGATGACTGGGGGTCAACGTCATTGGACAAGGTCACTGAAGTAGTCAAACAACTCCACGGTGGCAAAGCCCCAGGAATTGGCAAGATTCATCCGGAAATGCTGAAGGCTCTGGGTGTTGAGGACCTGTTTTTTTTTTTACATGCCTCTTCAACACTGCGTGGAAGTCCAGGATGGTGCATAAGGAGTGGCAGACTGGGGTGGTGGTACCCCTTTTCAAAAAGGAGGACCAGAGGGTGTGTGCCAATTACAGGGGGATTACACTACTCAGTCGTCCTGGGAAAGTGTACTCTAAGGTGCTGGAAAGGAGGGTTCAGCCGATTGTCGAACCAAGAGGAACAATGTGGATTCCGTCCTGGTCGTGGAACAGCGGGCCAGCTTTTTACTCTTGCAGGAATCCTGGAGAGGGCTTGGGAATATGCACATCCAGTCTACACGTGTTTTGTGGATTTGGAAAAAGCACATTATCGGGTCCCCTGGGATTTTCTGTGAGAGGCACTGCAGGAGTATGGGGTGAGGAGGTCACTTCTCAGGGCCATCCAATCCCTTTGGATTCTTTGCAGTAAGTCGGACTTGTTTCCAGTGGGTGTTGGCCTCCGCCAGGGCTGTGCTCTGTCACCAATCCTGTTTGTGATTTTCATGGACAGGATATCAAGGCACAGCCGTGGAGGAGAGGATATCCAGTTTGGTGGATACAACAGGTAAAAGTCTGATGGATCATAAGGAGGATGCTTTAACACCTTACTTAGTTTGACGATGATAATCAATCACTGACGTTGATGTTGTCATCAGCTGTGGACATGGACGGGTATCTGACTCCTCCTTGATGGCTAGCACTTGTGCGACCTTCCTTGAACCTCTCTATCAATTCACGACAAAGCACTTCTGCCTGACAAAGCACTTTCTCCATACTGCGCACAAAGTCTTCAGTAAATAATGTCTTTTGTGCAAATCACAACTGGGGCATGCATTGTTGCTCACACCTGCACAGCAGTGACTGGGCCTCGAATGGAAAACGCTGATAAGACAGTGAAGCTAACGGAGAGTGCCCGGAGAGTACCAAGAGTGCGGATAATTTCTGACTCACCCTTGTATATTCCGAAATGGTCCCTCTTAAACCTGTGTATTTCAGTCTGAAATGTGATTTTTATATCTTGACTCTACACGCCATTTTAGTTCAGACCTGAAAGAAAAGAAAAAGAAAAAAAAGAAAAGAAAAAAAAGAAAAGAAAAAAGTGGAACGGCTGACTGCATTTCAGTGGTTCGGGCAACCTAACGCCTATTTAAAGACAGCCCTCCTACTTGCCGGTGGTTTGCAACTTTGTGTTGTGTGTGTGTGTGTTTGTGCATGTGCGAGGGTCTCTCCACCCTGACCTTTATTCCGAAAGTTAGACGTCGATGAGCTCTCCTACAAGGAAATGTATGAATACTAGCCCATGTACAGTATGTGACATTTAGTCACAGGCTCGCTAAAGTGATCAGGTGGAAATGTTTGCAGGAGAACAGAGAGAGAGAGAGAGAGAGAGAGAGAGAGAGAGAGAGAGAGAGACTGACTTACACTCTCTGCTCTGTGCAGCAGACTGAGGTCTGCATAAAGTGGGAGACTGGTGACCGGCCATCCTGTGCACACCTTCACTGTTCCGGACAGGGCAGGACTCGCTGCGAACACGGCTGAGAGCGGTGCTTGATTCCTGACAAACCCATAGAGAGAGAGAGAGAGAGAGAGAGAGAGAGAGACGAGATTCACTTAACAACAGCTCATTAATCTACCCGTTGCGTCTGCACTACCCTCAGTGGTGCTGTTATAGAAAATTAATCAACACCTTCTAACCTATACTGAGCAGGAATGAAACACAACTGGGCACACTGTTAAAAAAAAAAAAAAGTCTCCTGATTAAATAAATAAAGCTTATACACTTGACAGTCATTTGGGATGACTATTTTTTCCCCCCTCGCTCCCCTGCAGGATAAAAGCGGTACAAGTCGTTATTAACACTCACCGGATCCAGTTCATCAGCTCCACTGTATCAGGATCATAAAACTCTTGTACCTCTGTAAGCTCGGACAGCACACGCGGGAAATACTGCAGAGAAAAAGCAGCACTTTTACACATGAACACGTATAAAATGTCAGTTTATTTCCCCAGCAGGGATCTACAGAATAGAGCAGATTCATTTATCCGGCAATCGATCTAAAGCTAATGTACAGAGAGCTCTAGTTATAATATATTGAATATCAGTATGTGAACGGAGGAGCAGTTCCTGATTCTGAAGGTTGTAACTCAGCAATCAGTATAGAAGAATAAGAGATGATCTCACCTCTCTCCATAAGCTGAAGCCAATGATGGTGGGGACGGCTGTGCTCAGGATCAGTGCCTATTGAAAAACAGACAACTTATTAGACAGCAACATCCACTCATCTATATATTTATCCATCCATCGCAGCCATTTTTCAACCAATACACATTAGAGTTAGAGCAGCAATTACTTATAGATTTTAAAGGATTAAAAGACTACATAAAGTATCAAATATGCTTTGAAATTCTGTGTAACTCATGTTGTTGAGTGTTGAAATATCATGTCTCGTGTCTTTTTTTTTTTCCTGCACCACACTCCAGTCCAGTGGATGGCGATATTGCACCAACCGCACATAAAATCAAAAGTAGATGATGACATGATACTCGTCAAATGTAGAGGGAAGATGCAAGTGGTTGGCATTTTTTTGCAGAAAGCGTGGTAGATTTTCAAGGACTTTGTTCAAAAATCTTGAATTGCAATCACACAGCTCTACTATACATCCATCTATCAATGTATTCATCCACTTATCAATCCATCCACATACCCCATACACCGATCCAACCATCCATCCACCCAAACTCTATAAACCAACCCATCCATCCATCCATCCCCCCACCCACCGAACCACTCACTAAACCACCCACTAAACACCCTTCTATCCATCCATCCTCCCAACCCCTATACATTAATTCATCCCGTCCTCTGCATGTCTGTTTTTTTTTTTTTTTTTGGCTGTTTGTTGACTGTTTTGACTGTTTTCTACTCATTGTAAAGTGTCCTTGAGCTCTGGAAAGGCGCTATATAAATAAAAATTATTATTATTATTATTATTATTCATCCAACTAACCACTACACTATACACCCATCCATCCAGTTATCCATCATTCATCTATCCAACTCAGCAATCACCATAGACCCCTAAAGATCCACCAAACCACGTACCAAGTCTCATCTATAAATAGAATAATCCAGACAACCACCAGTAAATCCATACGTTTCAATCATCCATCCCTCCACAAATCACTTATTCAACCAAAACATGAATTTAACTATGTATATCTCCTTGCATCCAAAGTAATTACACACACAACCATCCATCCACTAGCCAACCATCCATACACACCTGTACATCCACCAAAATCTCATCTATCCAAGCAACCATCCATTCATCCATAGTCAATATAACCCAAACCTACAATCCAACATTATGGGCATCCATCCATTCAATTATCATACACCCAACAGCCCATACATCTAAACATCCATACAACCATGTATGCAATCTAACCATTGATCCATCCTTCTAACTATTTTATTAACCAACATCTGTGCACCCACATATTAATTCAGCCATCCATCCATCCATCCATCCATCCACTCACCAGCACTACAGGATGGACAGACTTGAGCCTGACCCATCTGAACACGGTCATCCAGAGCTCTGGTGAACACACACCAAACGCAGTGAACATACACACGTACGGGGTCCAAAGGTACTTCAACCTGCAATGTTGGGGAGGAAAAAGCAAAATTATCAAACACCAAAGATGATTTTCAAAGGTCATGTTAAACTGAAATCAGCACTGATATTCATTAACTAGATTACTGAGACGTATTCGAACTTTGGGTTGCAATTAAGCTTCGCCGCAATTAAACTTTGATTACTGAAGATGACGCATGGATGGGAACCTATTTCTAATTGGTCCAATTCTTCTTTTGAGCCAATTCTTCCTAATTGGCTCAAAACGACTAAAATGAATAAAATTAGCAGGGTCAGGCGTTGCTTCTTTAAATGGAAGATCAAAACGAGTAAAAACCTAGAAAGCAAGCAGGAGGTAAATGTAAAAACTGTGGCACAATTAATTAGTCAAGATGCCCTGTGACATTTAATAAAATGTAATAAAATGTATAATTTTTTTAAAATGAATAAATCCTAATAAGATTTGTAAACTATGATCACTTTAAAAATATGTTTAAGACAGTATCAAGAACATGCTAATAGTTTAGTTTTTTTGTCTAACCCCAGGTCAGAGCGATAAGCGAACAAAAACATTGGATTGTTGGAATGTGGTTTCAATCAGTAAGCAACAACTTCTTACTTTTTTTGAAGGCTGCATTCATTCGCAGATGGAGGGTTACGGCGGTGACTGGTTTTTCCTTCATATTTCAAATTAAGAGTCGTTGTCTTTATTTGTCACATACTGTATACATTACGATAGTATGAAATTCTTTATTTTACGTATCCCTGGTAGAAAGCTGGAGTGAGAGTGCAGGGTCAGTGATGATACAGTTCCCCAGGAGCAGGCAGGGTTAAGGGCCTTGCTTAAGGGCCCAACAGTAGGTGGAGTTAACCTTAAACCAACAACCTTCTGATCAATAACTCAAGAGTCATAACACTGAGGTATTAATTAACACAATTTAATTTACATTTCCAACTAATCTACTCAAGTCCCACATTTATTCTCTTGAATGCCCATGACTTTCACTGTTACCTCGTGTTTATCTCCAGGTCAGTGCACAGATTTCCCGGTGGGTGTTTCTGCAGCCTTTTTGCTCTATAAATAGATGATTTATTTACGGTCCACATGCTGTTATTCTGGCAATCATGGATTGGCTGTGATTTCACTGATTTCAGGGCGCTCCCTGACCGAGAGACCTCGGCGATGACTCATGACGAGACTCGGGCCATAAAAAACTGATAATTGACTGAACACCATTCAGGAAACCTGCTCTGTGCAGGACTGTCGGAATGCATCATGGTTGTGAATGTACCATAAGTACTATTTATTTAAAACTATTCATGCACACCTTCTTTTACTTAAAAAGAAAAAAAAGGAGGGGGGGGGTATTTATTACCAGGCAAAGGTACAATTATAAGGATGGGCAGATCGATCTCAGGATGGTCTTCAAGTAATGATGTTACTAATTTAATTTTATTCATATTCAATATAAATGTTCCTGCTCTGTACGGTGTGAGCAATCAAGACCAAAATTCGACAACCCTCGTTCCGTGCAAAAATGCATTCCAGAGTCCAGCTGAGACTCGTATGAAGCCTCTGCAATCCCACGGAGATAAATCAAGTCAGTCTCTTTCACAGTGTTACAGTGTATTTAGTACAAATTTCACCCTCCGCTTTCACCAAAAGTAGAAAAACGGATAGTTTCAAGTTAGAAATACGACTAAGTCCCTGGGAAATAAAGGAGTTCAATTTGTACCAAGTACACCACTACTTTGAAAGATACCATCTTGATTCAGCTGTGGCCGGGCTGGAGCCTATCCCAAGGGACTTAGGGCACAAGGTGAACCAGATGTCATTCCATCGCAGGACATATGTCAAGCACACTCTCATTCATGACTGGGAATTTGGAAATGTCATTTACCCTACTCTGCCTGTCTCTGGACGATGGAGGGAAACCAGAGCACACGGTGGAAACCCACCAAGTACCGGGAGAACTTTCAAACCCCACACACATGGACTTGAGGGAGGAATCGAACCCCTGCTTAAGGTGCTTGGCCGCGGTGCTAACCATTACGCTACTGTGCGGCCTTCTTTAGTTTCGACAAAAGTAAAAAATATATAACCCGTGACAAAACCTGGGTTCTGTGCTCTGTTACGCCACTAAGCTGTTGAAAAATTCTACTCTCATCTCACTTACCTTATTCAAAACTGAGGCTGCTAAAAATACAATTTCACCAATTTAACTACAAGCGCATTTTATCTCGTTTTTTACATCTGAGCCATTAGGGTTAAGGGCCTTGATCAAAGGGCCCAACAGTGGCAACTTGGTGGTGCTGTGGTTTGAATCTGCGACCTTGTGATCAGTAGTCCAATGCCTTAACCACTGAGCTACCCCACAAGTGAAAAAAATTAAATATAACAGAGAAATGGAGCATTATTGTGCAAAACAAACATCACCACTTAAGGATTTACATGATTAAGAATGCATTAACAGCAATTAATCGATTAAGGTTTCATCATGAGTAGTATCAGTGATGTATAAATACCCCTGAAACATCATAGTGAGAGCGCCGAACAGCAGCGTGTGCAACACGTGGTAGATCACCTCCGGCCGCTCTCCGATCTGCCCGTCCTCCATCCGCACGCTTTCGGTCGCACGCTCGCCACTGCATACACACGAGCACAAAACTCATTCACAGCAATGTGCGGATTTAATGCTCCGTCAATTAAAAGGTGCGAATGTTCATTTTACAAAATGTTCAATTTGAGATGTTTGTACGGAAGCAAAGTCTTTCATGCTACATGTGTAAATGAATGAATGAATAAACATGATGGAACACGTTTTGTCATTATCAGACAGCAATCAGTGGTGGGTTTCTGTGATCCGGGCCGAAGGAAAGAGCTACTGTGGGTTTCCTCAAAATCATACTCTATATCAATCCTCTACACCTCTATACACAGTGAGTGTGTGTGTAAAATCGACCTGAGCCTCCTGTAGATGGTCTGCATGATTGACAGCACGCAGACGAGCAGCACGATCACATAAAAAGGCAGAACGGAGGCGTGGGTGAGACGCAGGAAAAAGTCCTGTCCCGGAGCCTGGAAACCGTCTTCACACAGCAACAGGTTCGGTATAAATTCTCTAAAACACACACAATCGAGAAGCTGAGCACAAAGTAGTCATTACACAAAAATAGATCGTTCACTTAGTAAATACAGTAGGAGAGTCTGGAGGTTTTGCACTCACGTCGTGGAGTTTAGTCCGAACCGGACTTCCAGGAATTTCAGTATAAAGTCATTCTGATTGACTGGGAAGATTCTCTAGGAGAAAAAGAAACGAAAGGAGGAAATTACTTGATGAAGGGAGAAAACATTTCACGTACTGTAGGTGTACTTTTCAGGTTTCAAGGTGATTAAAGAGATGAAAGTCGTCTAATTTGCAGAATATCTCATGCGATAAAACACCTTAGGGATAAAGGAAAGATTTACTTTTTATAGCATACAGTGGAGATCGAACGTTTGGGCACCCCAAGTAAAAATGTATATTAATGTGCATAAAGAAGCCAAGGAAAGATGGAAACATCCCCAAAAGCCATCAAAATGCAAATGAGACATTCTTA
>JAQQZS010000012.1:6825584-6838264 GCA_030068045.1 Platyallabes tihoni
AACATACACAGATATATACACACACACACACACACACACACACAAATGAAGGGTTTTTCCTTAACGTACCCTTTGACGTAAATGCTCGATCCAAATAAAGCAGCTCAGTGCTATTATCACGCTTGTTAGTGAGAATTTTCCCCACAGTTAGAGCGTCACCTTCACTCTCTCTCTCTCCTCAGCATGGTACCTGTTCCAGCCTGCACCCAGCGGGGAGCTCCTTGTCGGAAATTCACACATCTGCACTTTTCTGCTCGGCTGGACAGCTGCTGATTTTAGGGTTAGACTCGGGGGGGGGGATGAGCCCGTGTATAATCGTCCTCCCGGAGAGTAATATGATGTATAAAGTACTGCGCCAAATCCTCACCCCCCTGCATTTATTCATATTTTGCCAGACTTTCCCCCACAATTATTTTTTTTATTATTATATTTATGAATAACACAATTAAAACACCCGTCCCCGGTTCCACCCAACAACATCCTACACTTTCGGCAACGAAAACAAGTCCAGAGATCAGTCGGATCAGTTCAGGTTTTATTCAGACGTCATGAGATGTACAGAGGGCGTCCAGATCTCGTACAAGTCCTCAATTTCCCTTAAGCAAGATAAGTTTTTTCCAAAGCCAGGTTATAAGACACTTCCCTGATCCGCTGACCTGAAGTAATAAGCCTTATCGTCTTTCCATTCAACAAATTACAAAATTATAGAATACACACAACTTAGAATCAACAGGAACGTCACTTTCTATGATACTAGAACTTTGGTACAAGGTTTCTTTCCAAAATATTTCTTAATTCTTCCTACATACAGTGAAACAGTGCACCTATTTCATTACTGCATTAAACACAGTAATAATAGGAATATTGGGGTTAAACCTTTAATATACGTAACCATTTATATTGTAACAACCTAGATCTAGTGTTAATAGTTTGGGCTACAGTAAATCTTGAGTCTCGAGGAATAGTGCTCCAGGTTTCCCAAAGGACCTGTACCTGAGCAGTTACAGAAGAATGTTTTTTGTTTATTTATCCACACATTAACGTATGAATCATTAAAGCATAAATAATAAAAAAACAAACATCTTAACAACAAGTTAAGGTATGAACCAGAGAGAAACAGGTGCAGATGATTAGTATACTGGGGAAACAAGGTTGCTGCTGAGGTTGTGACATAAACGAGCAATTTTTAAATGGTATTTTTAGGCACTTTGCAGCCTGTCGCAATTAAACATTTGTTCATATTTCTTGGGGGGAGGGGGCGTCAAGACTTTTGCACAGCACTGTACTGTACGTAAATGCTCTGTGTAGTCAGTAATTTTATATATTTTTCATGCCACATTATCTACAGAGTTGAGCGGATATTAAAATCCTTTCTGTCCTTTTTTAAGGTATTTTTTGTTTTTTTTTTGTTTTTTTTTACATAAAATCGTGTTGATTTATTTATTTATTTTTTTTTCATTTTTCATGTCGTCATCTATTAAACCACTTTCTACATGAATCTGTTCTATAACGGATGGAGCAGACGTGTTCCTCGTACCTTGCAGTCTCGATGCCAGGCGGCGAGGATGAGGTTACGGAGAGCGAGATACATGGTGGGATCCCTGGAGAATTCTGGGAACTCGTAGAGCTCGTCCAGCTCCATCATGTCTGGACGCACACACAGGGCTTTACCGCACTCGTTGGGCTGGTAGAAGGGCTGGAAGTAGGAGCACAAACCTGGAACTAAGCACACACACACACACACACGCGCAGAGAATTCAACTTTAACATAACAACACAAGGCCGGTCACTTTGCCTCGCTGTTATCCAGATATATCCAAACATGATGTGAAGCTCTGACTGACTCTGAGGCTGAATGTTGCGGCGCTGCTCTGCCCGTAAGTCGCACCGAGAGCTGGACGGGCTCATGCCCACGCAGTCGGGGTAATACGCAGTGAGGAAAGGGTTTGCCGGGCTGTCTTTCAACAGAGGGGGCAGAATCAACATGGACGACCACCAACTGTCTCCCACTCCAGTCACTCGCTGAGGGAGAAAGAGAGAGAGAGAGAGAGAGAGAGAGAGAGAATGAAAAATAAAAATAATAAATAGAGACATAATGTAGGACATAATGTAAGTGAGGGAATGTGAGAAAGAGAGAGAGAATGAGACAGAGAATGAAATATATGTATAAGGAAGATGGTGTGAAAGTGGGTGGGAAAGAGACAAACAGAGTAAGGATGAAAGTGTGATAGAGATAGAGAGAGAGAGAGAGAGAGAGAGAGAGAGAGGGTTCAACAGATAAAAAGTGAGACAGAATGAGTTAGAGGAATAAAAGGTGCAAGAGAGACAGGAAGAGAGAGAGGGGGGGAACAGAGACAGGGTGAAAGAGAAATGTAAAGAGGGTGAGACAGAAAAAGGACAAAGAATGAGTTATAGAAAGAAAAAACAGAATATGAGTGAGTGAAAGCGAGGACAAGACAGACAGACAGATAGATAGAGATAGATAGATACTGTAGATAAATAGATAGATAGATAAACTGACTTAGATAGATAGATAGATAGATAGACAGATAGATAGACAGATAGATAGACAGATAGAGGGACGGACAGAGATGTGTTTATAAACACTGGTCCATGTGTTAAGGTAATGATAGTGGAACGGTTGCTGAATGAAGGTGCTGTGGATCTGTGTGTCCTCTGACTCACCATGTCCTCAGGCTGAGCACACTGATCCGGTCCTTCGTTCTTCACAACGACAAATAACGCTCATTAGTTCATCCCATCACATTTACAATCACAGTCAGTGTTTAATCACCAGTGAGATCGCGGTAACAACATTGAGCAAAACAAGCAACTGCGGTTAAGTAAAGAGAACATCTGACTTGGTGAGAGGCCTCTTGGAGTCGGTTCTTACTTTAACGTTGTTGAGCTTCATTCCGCAGCGGTACGTCGCAGCCAGAGAAGCCGTCAGCTGGATGTCTTTAGTGAGCTGCCGCCACTTCCCACAGTCGGGTTTGGTACACTGTACCTGGAGAGAGAGAGAGAGAGAGAGAGAGAGAGAGAGAGAGGAAACACAAGGTTAGGGAAATACAGAGTGATAGAGCATGTAATGGGGTGGGTGAGGAAAACCTGTGAGAATAAAAAGAAAGAGAAATCACAATAAATGATAGTAAAAACAGGGAAATTTAAGGGGGGGGGGGATCATACACAGGGGTATGCAGGTGGTGAAGAGACAAGAAGCAAAAAGAAATGCTGAAGAAAAAGAAACTAGAATAGAATCAAAAACAACAATGAGGAAAAAGAAGACCAGAAATAATGCAGAAGGGAGACCAGAAGCAGAAATACTGAGGAAGAGTGATGAGATTCATAAACAACACTAAGGAAAGAGAGACCAGAAGCGGAAAAAAAAAACATGAAAACAGTGAACGGAAGAAGAACCAATGCTGAAGAAAAAGAGATCAGAAGCGCAAACAATGGTGGAAAAAGAAATACCAGAAAAAGAAACAATGCCAAAGAAAGAGAGAAAAACACTGAGGGAAGACCACAAGCAGAAACAACAAAGATGGAAGAAAGACCAGAAGCAGACACTGTATCGA
Source organism: Platyallabes tihoni (assembly GCA_030068045.1). Taxonomy (NCBI): domain Eukaryota; kingdom Metazoa; phylum Chordata; class Actinopteri; order Siluriformes; family Clariidae; genus Platyallabes; species Platyallabes tihoni. Next base: position 6,829,160 of record JAQQZS010000012.1, read on the forward strand.
AGGAAGAGATACCCATAGCAGAAATGATGCTAAAGAAAGAGATACCAGCGGCAAAAACAACACTGAGAAGGGAAACGACAAATATGAAAGAGAGACCAGCAGTAAGAAACAATGTTGAAGAAAGAGATACCAGAAGCAGAAACAAGCGCTGATGAAAAGGAGACAAGAAGCAGGAACGGTGCTGAAGAAAGAGATACCAGAAGCAGAAACTATGGCGAAGATAGAGAGAGAGACCAAAACATAAACAACGTTGAGGAAAGAGAGACTAGAAGCAGGAACTAGCAAGACAGGAATTATAAAATGAGACAAGCGACATGGGGAAAGATAACATGAGGGAAGACAAGAGAAACTAAATAGTTTTGGAAAAAGAAAGGCTGGAAAAGTATGAAGATAGAAGATGTGAGGGAGGTAAGAAATATGAAGATACAAGAAATCACAGTGAATGTGAGGGAAGAAAAAGAGAGAAAATCCTGACATAAAATAAGAGAGGAAAGAGCATAGAGAGCATAATTTTAAACTGAAAGAGAGACTGGAGTACGAGAGACCAGAAAAGTAAGTTAAAAAACAGAAAAACAAGTATCTTTGCTGTATTTTCGACCAAAGCTCTCATCAAGCGTAACAATAAGATGCGTTTCACCCAGTACGGAAGCTGCTGATCCGCCATGAAGGCCTTGAGACTTGGTTCGCTCTTCCCGTTTCCGGTCCACAGCTTCTTCCAGTCTGAGAATTTCTCATAACCATCCTTATGGCTGAAACACAAAGAGCACATTAAAATACTTCTTCCTCAACATCATGGTCATCATCATCATGCTAGAATAATGAGAGTCAGATAGTAGAGTCCGATCCGATCACCTCCTGTAATAGTGATCGAAGCACTCGTTGCAGAAGTGTTCTCCGCAGGATAAGTGGTACCATCGAGACGTGTAGCCGTTTTTTGCACACCTTTGGAGTACATCGTGTTCAAGGCGTGAGATCATTCATCACATACACTATCATCACAACATCAGATTAAAGCCAAGCTGTGAGTAAACCAGAGGCACCTTTCTGACGCGCTGGCGAAACACACCGGGTACGTGGCCGGGCAGCCTGCCTTCTCACACTTCCGGAATTTCTTCTCCACCTGCTCCTCTTCTTCCTCCACGTCGGCCATCCTTCTTTTGGGCTAGGATGGCGAAGGAGACAAATAAAAACAAACAATTAGGATGCAAACATTATCACGTAGAGCCATTAGACACACGGGGAAATGGAGAACAAGATGAATGGATGGCTGGACCAATCAAACAACTAAAAGATCAAAAGGAATAAAAGTAAATAAAAGTGATAGATGTATGGATCTGAAAATAAAGCAAGGGATGCCATGATCGATGGCTGACAGTTGGAAAAGACAGAAGGCATGGATGAATGGATAAATAGCTAAACCCAGGATGGATGGATGAACTGATAGACCAAACACTCACCTAAAAGAAAAAGGCAGGAATAGATGAAGATTCAGGCAGACAGACAGAAGAACAAGTTAATATGGATGACTCTACTGATTTAAATCAGGAATGACTGTATGGATTGCAGTCAATAGACAAATAGCTAAAGGCTCGAAATTGATAAATGGTTGTATAGATAGATGGACCAATCAATGGATAGACCAATTAATCTACAGGCTTAAGATGAATATATTGCTGGATGGATAGATTGATGATATATACTGTAGATGGATGGATGGACCGATTAATCAATAATTAAATGTTCAAAATTAATGAATAGATAGATGGATGGATGGACAATTAATCAATACCTAAAGGCTTACAAATTATAAATGGATGGATGGACCAATTATAAATCCTAAAGGCTCAAACTGAATAAATGGATGGACAGATAGAAGAATGGATGTATAGAAGGATAAATGGATGGATGGGCGAACCAATTACTCAATAACTAAAGGCTCAAAATTAATAAATGGATGGATAGAGGGATGGATCAATTAATCAATAACTAAAGAGTGAAGTTGAATAGATAGATAGATAGATAGATAGATAGATAGATAGATAGAACCAATTAATAAGAACTAGTCTCAAAATGAATAAATAGATGTATAGATGAATGGACCAATTAATCAATAACTAAATGCTCAAGATGAATAAACTGATAGACAGATAGATGATGGGTGTATATATGGACCACTTAAACAATACTTAAGAGCTTAAAATGATTAAATGGATGGACAGATAGAAGAATGGATGTCTAGAAGGATAGATGGATGGATAAGAGGACAAATTACTCAATAACTGAAGGCTCAAGTTGAATACAATGATGGACAGATATATAGATGGGTTGACCAAGGGATGGATGAACCAATTAATAACAACTAGACTCAAATTTAATTAATGGATGGATGGACAGATGGATGGATCTGAAAGAAAAAAAGAAAGCAAAGAATGAATGACAACGAGTATGGATAGATGGATGGACGGATAATGAACAGATATGAGAGGAAAGAAAGCAGACAGAGATGAATGACCTAACAGATAAATGGATGGATGAACAAATAAATAGATAAACCACTCAGCTCACCTAAAAAAGGAAGCAGGAATGGACAGATGTGCTGGCAAATAGTAAAGAAAAGGAGTATGAATGGCTGCCTGACAGAACCCAGGAACGAATGAATGGACAGATGGATGGATGAATGAATTAATGAATATCCAAAATCCCAAAAAGTAATGGACATACAAAGACAGATGGAAGGAAAGAAGGAACAAGCGACGCCTGAACCTAATTTGCCCAGAGTTAAACTCCGTACGTTTGCCTGCGCTGTAGAAACATTGCCGCTCCTTTTGCCCCTGCCCCCGGGGGCCTGTCTGGATGGACGCATGGAGTGGCTGTCCCCTACAGCCGCTGAGGACGAGCTCTCTGCTGCGGTTCTCTTCTTCCCTCGAGAGCGTCCGCACGTCACTCCTCCGTAATCTGTCCAGGAAAAACACAAAACCACAATAAATACCTCCATCGTTATTATTTACCCTAGGTGTGTGTGTGTGTGTGTGTGTGTGTGTGTGTGTGGTTGAGTCACACCCCTAGTGAAGCTGAATGAAGGTTGTAGATAAGATGACTGCAGACTGAGAAACATCCTTGTGACTTGAACTGATATAAAACACACACACACACACACACACACACACACACACTCCTGTACTGAGCAGTACACACTTATTCATCAGTGAGATCAGGAATAATGCACACTATTAAGTGTGTTAGTGTGGAACAGCTGTGGAGGCAAAACAAGACAATGGCAGGCTTGGCAGTTCACACACACACACACACACACACACACAGAGACAGACACACAGACAGACAGACCTGTGTCCGACAGCATAACACCTATCCGTGTTGTCTTCTCCCTTTATTGGCTTATTTCCACAAAACAAGTCAAGTTATGTGTTTATTTTCTTTTCAAAGACAATTCTCCAGCTTAAAACAGGAAGAAAAGGAGCCCGACCTTAAACCGTGTAACGTTACTACAACTTCCGGTTTAGACAGACAATAATACACGTCAAAATAAAAGTCAGGAGCTGAGTTCTCGTCGTAGAAAAAAATATAAAATAAGAGCATTTCATTCACACAAGAAAGAATAGCAGAAATTATCTCATAATCATGACTTACTACCTCGTAATTATGACTTAATATCTTGGTGACTAGATTCGTGGTTGGACTTCTGATCAGAAGGTGCACAGTTTGACTCCACTGTTGGACCCTTAATGCTGCTACTACTGATAATATTCCTCATACAATAATCAGGTGGCTTAATATGGCACTAAGGTGAGTTTTTAAATCTTACCTCAGGTCTGAGTATCAAGGGTTTGTATTTTCTTGGTGTGTTTCCTCCAACAGTCCAAAGACATTCGAAGTAGTTACAATAATCCAACCTACTGTAGAAGTGACAAAGCATGAACTAGTTTCTGTATCATCACACTTCTCAAACTCATTCCCATATATTTTTTATTCTTTAAACAATTCTTTAAACAATAATGACTATTGTAAAGGGGTCGATAAATAAATCTGCATTGAATTGAAGTAATCTGATTGGTATTTCCAACTTGCCCTTACCCTCTGATCAGGATTGCCGTGGAGACCCGGAAACATAATGAACAACACAGGATAATAATAATAATAATAATAATAATAATAATAATAATAATAATAAAACCACTCATATAAATGCAAAATGAATGAATAAATAAACCCAAACATATTCATGAAAAAAAAATGAATAAATAAATAAAAACCACACACATTTATTTTAAATAATTAATAAATTAAATAAATAAATTAATTAAATAAATAAATACAAACACATTTATGTAAAAAAAAAACCCATAAATAAATAAATAAATTGATTAATAAATAACACACGGATTTATTTAAAATAGATATCTAAATAAATAAACAATAAATAAATGAAACCACACATATTTATGTAAAATAAATGAAGGAACAAATAATAAATAAAACCACACATATTTAGGTTAAATAAATAAATAGATAAATAAATAGATCAAACCACACCCACACATGTTTATGTAAAATAAATACATAAATTCATTTTATATGAATAAATAAATAAAAACTACACACATTAAATGAATGAATGATTGAATAAACCCACATACATTTATGTAAAATAAATAAACAAATACATAAATAAATTAAAATCACAAGGATTTATGTGAAATAAATAAACAAATAAATTAACTACACGCATTTGCCTGCTTTTTCATATTGCCTGATAGACGGCTTTGTCTTGGTGCTGAAATGTACTGAATAAAAGTGAAATGAAATGTTAAAAGCAACAATAATGTAAAACAATCTAACTAACAAACGCGATATCTTCATATTAAATCCTCCACTGACGCGGATTTGAGTTGACAGCTGAGTCAGATGACAGTTTGGCCTCTATTGCGCTCCGTAGGCTGGGTCGGTTGCTATGGGGACGGTTGCGCGTGCTGCTTGTAAACACTTGTCACCTACAGCCGCCTTGTGAGCGCGCGAAGAGCACGGATTCAACTATTTAGTGAACTATTGCATGTAAGATACTACTACTAATAATACTACTAATACTAATACTGATGATTAATATTCTCGGTCGTGCGGAGTAAGGTGTTCTGGTTGTGGCCGTGCTGATTTGTGCAGGTGGTTCCGGGATGAGCTCATCCTCTGGGGCGCGGGTGAAGACCTCTGTCAGATCCAGCACAGGCTCCAGGACTCACACACACACTCCCAGAGTGAAGCTCATCAGACCGACACTCACGGGGAAGAGTCCGGAATTAACCGAGGTGAGGGGAAACTGCTGGAGCTTATTTACAGTGTGGAGGGAGAATAAGAAAACTGTGATTTAAAGCTGTAGGTGTGAGTGGTTGAGGCAGGAGTGCAGGGTCTGGTCGAGAAAGATTAAACATTTATACTTATATAATATAGAATAATTAAAGTATGACTGGAAATAGATTATAATGATGTATGATTATTTTAAAATCATATTTTTATATTTTAAGAGTATTTTTTTTTATGTATTTGCTTATTTACTTATATGTTTAATTAATTTCTTACTTATTTATGTAGGTATTTAATCATTTATTTACTCATTTATTTATTTATTTACTTACCTGCTAATGTTTTATTTATTTATTTATTTATATAAAGAAAATATTTTTATTATTATACATTAAAAAAACAGATTTACTATGATTACCACACTATACTATATAACCTATTACTGTATATACATACATATTTTATTTACAGTATTTCTTTATTTAAGGAAAGTATTTTTATAATTAAAAAAATAATAAAACAGATATATTATATTTTACTATAATTATTATATTATATAACTTACATATAACATATTTTATTTCTTTGCTTATTTAAGGATTTTTTTTATTATAATTAAATGTTTAATAAAACAAATTTGCTATAATTACATAAATATACATGTTTTGTTTATTTATTTTAAAAATAATAATAATAATTATTATTATTATTATTATTATTATTTAAATAAAACATATTTTTATACATTTATTTTTACTGTAATTATTATATTATAATACTATATTACTTATTTTATCTATTTATTCATTTAAAGAAAAAAAATTTTTATTATTAATAATAGACCCTTTAAAGGTCTGATCCTAGAATCGTCCCTGCACTCAGATGCACACAGAAGGATTAACACAGCTCTAAAAACACTGAAAAATTTTTGTTTCCTGAAATAAGCTTTGAACTAGGGATATTTGAGAGAGATTAGGGAGATATGTTTTTTTGTTTGTTTGTTTTATTTTAAATAGAACAACAAAAAGAAACTACAACAAAATGTTGAGCACACTATAATTCAAAGTGTTTTATTCTTGCTAGTGATGTCTATAATTATTATAATGGAAGTTGTTGTGTGTCATATGGACATGTAGATTGACATTTGTATAGACATACTGTATATTAATATCTATAACTTGGTGTGATTATGGAGTGGGTGGAGGTTAATGTCTTCAAATATTCAGTAATAGGGTGTCAATAAGGAACTAGATTCTCTTGTTACAACATTGTGGTAGAGGACATGTCTTTAGTCTTTACTGTCATCAAAACTCTGTGGAACAAGTTCCCGGAAATAAAAAATATTCTTGCATTTTTCAGGCTTCGAGGCATCCTGATCTTCCCCGCGTTATAAACCTGCTTCAGGAAAATACATCAGTAAGTAATATAGCTAGACAGAGCTCTAATCACTGACTTAAATCCTCAAGTTTATCCTTAATTATGCTGTCTATTTCACTGTTAAATGACTTTTATACAGTCAAATAAATAAAAAAATATTGGCACCCTCTAATACGTTGGATGTAAACGGTATACAGTGTGTCTAATTGCTTTAGGTTTACAAGGAAAATTTTGCTCCAGGTTTAGAGTGCTTTCTTAATGGGTGCCAATAAATTTGCAATTGACATCCAAATTTTGCTTTAACATGTTTTGTCCTATTTCGCAGAGCGCCCTGAAAGAACGGCACATCTCGGCCTTGAAGCGAGTGGTGAAGAGATGCCAGAATGGCTATGTATCCTCACCGAATTATAAATCCCCCCCAAAAAAGACATTTAAAATGTGAAATTTAAAATAATAATAAAGCACTCTCAAGTGGCTCATAAATCGTCCTAACTAACTTCGACAGAGGTTTTCTCAGCGTTTGCATTCTCTGACGTTATCTATCATCTGTGAAACACTCGTTGCACCCTAGAGGGAACTGGAACTACCTCATCAGTGGTCCCCTTGAGCCCAATTACAGCGTGCTCACCTTTATCAAAACCTCAGCTAGATTCATAATAAGAGGATGAGCTTTTCACTTGTTTCGTTTGTCTTTGTTAAATCATCTATATATCTATCTATACTATGTATAAATGTTACATTTCTCAATGTTTAAAATTTTCAACTCAGAATTTACCTTAATCCATGCGACTTAAGTTCCTCAAAGACCTCTCGGACGTCTTTCAGATCTTAAACATCTGTGCGGAAAGATCAGAAGAACATCCTGAGTACGCCTCCATGCTGTGTGACCTCTTACACATATGCAGGTCAGATTAAAATCCCTCATTAATTAATTAATTAAATAATTAATGTCACTGTTTGTCTTTTATAGTAATAATCCGTTGGTTATTGAGTATGATCATAACACAGATTTTTTCTTGCTCGCAGGCTTCCCTTCTTGAAGGAGAAGACATCTGATGAAGTGAAGTTCGCCGGCGCTGTAACGGACTCGCTCTCTCAGATGGGTACGTGAGAGTCAAACCATCAGGATTTCTTAGATACTAAAACAAAGCATCACCAACAGCAAGCTGTTTTTTGCATTAATTTAACCAATCAGCATTAATAGTCTTGCTAACTCCGCCTCTTAAATACTTAAAAACATTTCAGCTAGAGTCACTGATGTTGGACTGTTGGTCAGTGTGATAAGAAAAACTCAGCCTGTAGTTATCATGAGGTTTTCTAATAGAGTCTGATTTGTGTTATTTATTTGAAGAAAGCATTTTTTATTATTAATTTGTATATAAAGCAGATTCACTATAATTTTACTATAATATACTGTATAACTTATTAGCTACATGCATATTTATGTATTTAAAGAGTTTTTTTTTCATTCATTTTTAAATAAAACAGATTTACTATAATTTCACTATAATTATTGTACTATATAGCATACAGTAATATATACATAAATATTTTATTTAGTTATTTAATGAAAATATTTTGCATTATTATTATTATTTTAAAATAAAACAGATATATTATTATTTTACTGTTATTACTATGCTATATAACTTATTTCATGCAAACATATCTTATTTCTTTATTTCTTTGCTTATTTAAGGTTTTTTATTATAATTATTTTTTATTAAATCAAATATACTTGAACTATAATTACATACATATACTTTATATGTATGTAATTAATTTGTGTATACGTGTATGTGTTTTTTGTATGTAGTTTTATTTATATATTTATTTGTTTAAAGAAAACATTATTTTTATTTATTAAAATAAAGCAGATATAATATAGTTTTACTATAATTAATATACTATTTAACTTACTTTATTTATTTGTTTATTTATTTAAGGGAAAAAATTATTAAAGGTCTGAGCCTAGGAAGGACTCTTATACAACAACACTATTCCTAAATGTCATGGAAATCTAAAAAACATTTTGTTTCCTGGAATAAGTTTTAATGGTTTTCTAATGGAGTCTGAATTTGTGTTATTTTAACCAGGATGCGTTCGATGAGGATTTTTGTGTTGTTGGTGGTATTTTGACAGGTTATCTGATGCGGGTGTCAGACGCGATGGTCCAAGAGCAAATCTGTGCTTCTATCATATCACTCTACACCCAGGACAAAGTAAAGCACTATGGAGATGGTGAGTCTTTGCTAAACATAGAACAGTGAAACCTCGGATTACAAGATACGCAGTTTATGAGTATTCCGCAAGACGAGTAAAGATCTTTAATAAATTCTGACTTGAAAAACGAGCATTGTCTTGGTTTACGAGCACCGAGTATCATGTATCACGCATGCGCTTCTTGTTTTGACG
>JAQQZS010000012.1:6891992-6902831 GCA_030068045.1 Platyallabes tihoni
GCCCGAAAGCCTCCTGGGATAGGCTCCAGGCCCCCCGCAACCCTGATCACAGGATAAAGCGGTATAGAAGATGGATGAATGAATGTTTGGTAGTATAATGAGGTTAGTGGTAATAGTTTAGTCTTTAATTTTATGTGTCCACTGATAATGACGTGATAATTTTCTTAATTTGTTATGAGATATTTAACTGACACATCGTATAAAATACACAAGCTTTATTATATTTTGCATATGAGATTTACAGAATCAGACTACTGACAGACAACTGACCCCAGTCTCCAGGCAGTGTTATAAATGTTTATGTACATATTTACCCACATTTACAGATCACAGACAACCTTGGCATACTAAACATCTCGAATTAAGTCAATAGTAAAGGAATAATGTGTAAATAATCAGTTTTTAGGTGTTTAGGTGTAGATTTCCTTATTACAGAGAAGTATTGTATTTCTTTGGTACGTTCTAGAAGGCACCATGGTAACGGCGATCAGTTTACGCTGATCTGAAATCAGTACAACTGACACTTAAGGTCTAAATAAGGAAGCGGTTTCTGTGAATAGGCGTGACTTGTGAGTCTACAACGGGGAACACCAATCAAAATGTAGCATGAAAGAACGCCTTCTTAGACCAACCAATGAAATCTGTTCTGCCGTAGTCTGCAGAGTATAAAAGCCGACGCTAAGGTTTGGTTGTTGCCTGACGCCAAGGGTCAGGGGTGTGCTGGGCAGCAAGTTGATAGAAATACGTGCTTTAAACAAAAACCTATTAAATCTTCGCTTCTCCTTTCTGTGTCTTATATTTTTTTAATGTGTTTTTTTTTTTTATATATATTAAAATTTAGTTTTCTTACTTTTAGTTGAATACCAGCAAATATAAAAGAAAATCCAAGGTAAGTCAGCCATTTTGGATTTATGTTCTCTTGCTCGCGAAGTTAGTCAAGCTGTTACTATTATCATTGTTGTATTTAAACATTAAATTATTGGTTGTGTTGTACAAAAACGTAACGTTTATTTAAATATCAGCCCTTTTTCAAATAAATATTAGCATGTAACGTCACTTACATCTCACGTAAAAGGTTATGTAAGAAATATAAAATGTTCACAACAATGTAATAAGATTGACCTATGTAATTTGTTTAAATGCTGTTTTATTGTGTTAATTTGTAAAAACCTGTCAATATGTTAGAAAGGTCATGCTGTACAGCCTCTTGGACATGTCCAGACATAACACCCGAAGCGGTGATTCCCTTCATTCCAACCTGCTTTGCGGCAAGTCCCGCCTCCTGTTCTAGAGTTAGCCAGTGCTTTCTTTATGATTGGTCAGTTATTTACGCAATTTGCGTCAACACTTACGAACAGCCAATCATAGCGCAGGATTATGCTTCGCCATAATACGGATGGGAAAAGACGATTAATGCCGAATCCAATATGGATGACAGGCCTGGCCTCCATATTCTCCATATTCATAACAAGTCGGAGTCTAATTTAACGAAGATTAAACATATATTTATTTTCCGTCTTCGCTTTGCGTTTGTCCATGATTCATCAGCTCACTGAGTTTAATCTCGACATGCCCAGACATGTCTGACCTGCTATGTTTATTTCAATTACTTCATAACTCTCAGTACATTAAAGCAGCAATAGGCTTTTTTTTTTTTTTTTTTAAACCGCTTCTAGTTATTTGAAGACATAATGTAAAACATTCAGGGTTCAACTGTTGTCTTGGCCAAAAAGAGACCAGTTTGGGAAAATGGCCTTCCATATTATTTACCTCTCTGGTATGATGTCCAAGTTCAGTTTGTATCCTAGCATAAAATTGTTAGCTTTGTTTATCTAGTATTATAATGTCCTGGTTCGGTTTGGATAAAAGCATAATTAGTTTTGGTTTGCTAGTTTAAAGTCCCGCGTCGATTACCATTCACACAATTTTCAACATCGGACCAGAAGGCGTGTGGATTATATATGGTGGTGTCTTTACAAGCTAAAAGCTCATAAACACGCATACATTAAACACATTAACATGCCCTGAGTGGCGCAGTGGTGAAGTTCGATTCCTGGATGATGCTGTAACCTCCCACAGCTTGGGGACCTGGGGAGGGATGTGAGGGTGCCAAGTGCTCTCGCATCAATCACGGCCAATCGTTGCATCTGTGAACTCATGCAAGCGGAAGAAGTGGATAGCGCTGTCCTCAGGGTGTTATGCCACTCCCAGCGGTGCATGAGCGAGCAGTTTGAAAAGATGCTGTGGACAGGTGGTTCAGAGGAAACGTCTGATGGTCTTCGGCCGTTCCTGATTGGTAGTAGTCTTGATGTGGGAGCCCCCTAGTGATCTGCAGATAACAGCACCTGATGTTTTTATTTTATGACTCAGCCACCTGGTTGCATTTGCTTCATTCCCCACTGTATATGAAATAAATCAAGGTGACCTTTCAATCCTTCAGTAGATTTCCTCGATCCTGTGTCTGTCTGTCTGGCTGGTACGAGAGCACACAAGCGCACAGTAGAATAGCAGGGCCTCATTCAGTAACGAGAGTGCTGAAAAACACAATCCATTCATCAGTTCTATGTCTGAGAACGTTTCACAAACACTTGTCATTGAAAGCAGCCCAGTTGGGCCATCACGTGTACACCTTGTGAGCTGTCCGCCATGAATATCTTTGGATTGTTTAATTCGACATGTGGGGTGTGGGTTATTTTTAAATCAAACCAACCATGATATGTGATGAACACCTTTGGATACACTAGTGATGGGAGAATAAAAAAATAAATACAACTTATTTACCCATGATGCTTTTATCATCAGTGATTACAGAATCTCTAAACAATTCACACATTGACAGGAAATGAAGCATCCTGTGTGGTGGTGATTACAGAATCACAATACAAGTCGAATTGGCACCTAGGTATCATGGTCGTTTCGAATCAGGCTGTCCCTAAGCTGCACCATCATAATCTTACTGGATGCACCTCTAAATGTATAGATGAATGACTTAAAGTATTGCTGTTGAAGGAAAAACTGTAGGTAGTGGAGAAATTAAACATTTACAATGTGCCGTTATTGAAAAATCAACTTCATGTTGATAAAGGCGACTGTGCTTCAACACACCAATGTTTGATTATTTTCCTGTAACAGCACTTCCAGGAGAGGTTTGTTTATACTTTAACACATTAGTGGTTTAGCAAATTTCAATGCGTCCTAAAATACAATGTAGGAGAATACTAATTAACTTCATTGTATAATAAATTTGTGACCCGTAATCAAAATTGCGTTATTTGACCATCTAATTTGTATAAAAAATTTTCATCAACTGGTTCGTCAACACCTAAGTTTTGCTAATTCGGATTGTTTCTCGTTTTCAGATGATCGACACAGTAAGCGGCGCTGAAGCCCTGCCCTTTGCACTGCAGCTGAAGGCTCTCTTGGAGCAGGAGATCAGGTGTCAGCCGAAACTTTGTGGCTTGCGCGTCCTGGAGTCGGCCATCGACAACGGCATGAGGATGACCGCGAAGATGAGGGACTTCGAGGTGAAAGATCTACTGTCTCTGACCCGCTTCTTCGGGTTCAGCGCCGAGACCTTCTCCCTCGCCGTGAGCCTGCTGGATCGCTTTCTGTCTGTGATGAAGGTAAACATGTTCCTACCGACTGTAAATGCGCCGAGACTCGTTCGGCATGTAATGGTTTTATTTGTACAAAAACTGTGGGACTAGGGAAGAGCGGAATCTACTTTCTACCCGTTTAAAGCATATGATTTTTATTTTATTTCCCACAGATCCAGCCCAAACATCTGTCCTGTGTTGGCCTTTGCTGCTTCTACATTGCTGTGAAGACCTCTGAAGAGGAAACGAATGTTCCCTTGGCCAACGACCTGATCCGAATCAGCCAGAACCGCTTCACAGTTTCGGACATGATGAGGATGGAGAAGATTGTCCTGGAGAAGCTCTACTGGAAGGTCAAAGCTCCGACTGCAATGCATTACCTTCGACTCTTTCACAGCCACGTCCAGGAGAAAGCTGGCAGGTGAGCAACAACATGCCTACATTTGGTATTGATTATCGGTTCAACATGGAGTGATGACATACTTTAAACATCAGAGGATTAAACTGTACTCTTATTTATTTAAATTTTTTTAGTCAAAATATTTCGGCCATTGAGAGGCTTGAGGCCAAGCTGAAGGCCTGCCACTGCTCTTTTGTCTTCACAAAGCTACGGGTGAGTATTTCTAAATGTTAAATGGCGTTCATGATGGAGGGGTGTTTAAAGATGAAGTCATGGGTTTTTTTTTTTATTTTTTTTATTTTTTTTAAAAATAAACTTCAGTATTCATTATCCTAAACAAGACAGTACCTGCTAATTGGATGCTTGTATGCAGTATTTCTTCGGTTAGGAATGTTGCAGTGTTTAAAATAAAAAGCACGAGGGGTGTTCAAGTCAAACCTGGACTTCTGAAATTTCATGAGGGTGTAAAAACCCATTGACATTTGCAGAAGACTTCAGTCACAGTAGTGATGACACACTTGGCCACAGTACAAAATAAAATAAATAAAAAGAAAAAATAATAATTTGAATAATGTTTGTTTTGCCAAGAACAATTTGTACTTTCACTCGATGTAACGAGTTACTGAATCATGACTGTGTGGCCATTCATACACATAGTCGTCATTTGCTTTAGTAACCAGGACTTAATCCCTAGCAAAAAAAAAATTAAACATGTTTAGGACCAGCATGTTCCTTAGGTTTTTTTTCTTGTGTATGACCCAGCTCATACACAAGGTCATGTGGTACACATGTGACTCTTGGTTATAGTGAATGTGGGGCAACAGTAGCACTTTCTGCCCAAATGAATCTCAATCATCCTTGTCTATGAATCATTGAGAACTGAATGTGTTGACATTTCTACTACAGTGTGCATATAAAGCTTTGACATCTCTTTGTGAATTTGTGACTGTAATCTTTTCCCCATTAGCCTTCATTGCTCGCACTGGCAGTTCTCGCCCTTGAGGTTGAGGAGCAGCATGAGTCTGGGTCAGTGGAAGCTCTGAGGGATGCGGTGAAGGATATTCAGCAGCAACTAACTGTAAGTTTCTTCTTTTTGTTTATGGCTCCTTTTCGTTGTTTTAATAAGGAAAGCGGGTGAACTAAGCTTGCTGTAATGGTTAACTGCATGTCCTATGTGGTGAACAGCAGTGGAGACACTCGTCAAACTCTAGTATAGTGGTGTGATGCAGTTAGTTTCTTAATTTCAATGTCTGCCCATGTTTTATGAGATGTTTACATCCCTCATATATAGCAGCACACAGTTTGCCTAATAAACCATTTAAATAATTTTAATGTTAGTCAAGTTATCAATGACTGATTGTTACACACCTTGCTTACTGAGACATGGTCCTGTCTGAAAAATCAGTTTTGACATGTTCTGTGGTTCGGTTTATTTCTCTCTTAGATTAAAGGCGGGGATTTGGTGTGTGCGAGGGAGCTCGTGTCGAAGTGCCTGATTGAATATTCCTCCACGAAGTCCTGGAAGCCCAACAGCCAGCGACTGCGCTGGATCATTTCAGGAAGAACGGCACGGCAGCTGAAGCACAGCTACTACAAGATTGCTCATCTACCCACAATCCCTGAATCTTCCTCTTAAACTGCAGTGTGATATTTTCAGGGTTTTTTTTTTTTTGTTTTTTTTTTTTTCCCTTTTGTGGAATGTAGTGATGTTGGCTTCCGTACAGAACTTCTGGTATGAAAAGTGAAGCTCTGTAAGGAAACCAACTTTTTTTTTTTTTTTGCATAAGAATGCATGTTTGACTTTGGAAGACCTTAAGTCAAGTGATTTGATAGCCGTCGGCTCATGCGGTTGATTGACTCGCGTGTGTGTACGCTCGTTTGAATCGGTGCCTAATGGCGCCGGTTGTTTAAAGCAGTTTAAAAGTATTGAACCGCCTAGGTCCTCAGTCCACCGTGTGGAAGAGGAGGGAGAAGGGTTTTGTGATTCAAGATGAACATCAGAGGAACCAAGAAATCGGGCCCAAAACCCTTAACTTCCATCCTAGGTTGTTACTGTCCTTTAGCACACTCCTGCCCAAGGTGATTATACACAAGTTCCTTTTTCTTTCTTTTATTAATCGTTACTATGCTCTGTTCAGAAGAAGCTGTGTAATGTGACGTTTCGCTGAACATTAACATGACTGACCTGACTAGACTTTTACTTTTGTAGGTCAAAGGTTTAAAATTAAACTTTACACACAGGGTCTAATTGCTTCAATTGATTAATTAGGACAAACGTAGTTCTTTTTGGTTCTGCAAATCAAGGTTAAGATTTTTCTCTCGGGTACTAATGAAGAAATACAATTAAGTTGATTGAGTAAATGAAGAATAATTGGATAACTCGACCAAAAAAATTCATTTGTACCCTGAAAGTGGACCTTTCAATAAAACACTTATTGAAATGTTAATCAGACTCACTTGTCCATTTATTCAATAACATTCATTTTGCATCTGACTGAATAATGTTTTCCAACACTGTACAGAAAGTCCAAGGTGCCAGGATGTTCATTATGAAACAGGAGCATCTTGAAGGTCTCAGACTTTACTAGTTAGTCAGTGAGTTAAACCAGGTCTTGGAGCTCACCCAAAGTGTCTGTTAATGAGTTACTGCTGAGCCATGCCTCTCTAGCGAATGGGCAAGCTTAGCAACAAAGGAAGGGAGGGGGTTGCCTTATGTGAGATCACAATAGGGTAAATCTAATTGACTCGTTTAAATGGGCTACTGCTGATGCAAATGCCATGCAAAGAGTATTTTAAGGAAGAAGGTATTTCATGGGTCTCGTAATGGTGACCTGGCTAACAAAAAGAGGATTTTAAACTCCACGTAAGATG
Source organism: Platyallabes tihoni (assembly GCA_030068045.1). Classification (NCBI taxonomy): domain Eukaryota; kingdom Metazoa; phylum Chordata; class Actinopteri; order Siluriformes; family Clariidae; genus Platyallabes; species Platyallabes tihoni. The sequence continues at coordinate 6,898,860 of JAQQZS010000012.1, forward strand.
GCAGAAGATCAAGACCAGAAGGTGGTGGTAATGCAACACAAGTGGATGCACCTCTCTCTACAGAACAGCTGAGCAAAAAAACTGGGTAAGGGGGAAATCTAGATGAGAAATTAAAAGACAAAAAGCAGGGACCGTTTTTACTCAAGACCCATGTGAGTTTCTTCAAAGAGTTGTTTTTAAAGCAAGAAAAAAGCAACCTGATATACCAGCATCTGCTACAACAGGCACAAAGGCTGTGTGAAACAATTTAAAATATGGCTTTTCAACTTGAACATTTATTCATTATGAATTTGTAGATTGTGTATCGGAATTAAAACCAGCAGTTAGGATATACTGTAGTCTGGATCAATAGCATCACGGTGAACCTCCTGCAGTCAGAATTAAGTCCTTATTCTCTCGAATGTGCAAGTCACTTCTGTAAGCTGCTGAAATCCGGTCCGCCTCCTTGAAAGTTTCCTGAGATTTCTGCCCCGCTAAAGTCAAACCCAGGATTCTGTAAGAGACCAGAGAGACGTTCGGTGTAAACATGGGTCTTAATCCTTGATTCCTACAATCCTCCTGAGGAATATCATTCACCCAATCTTGAATTTAATGATGGATTTTTATAATTTTATCAGGTATATATATAAACAGCATTTTAAGACCTGGAAAGGTTAAACTAACATTGGGCTTTGCCACCCAAGATTAATAAGAGTGTCAAAAATGCAGATGAGACAACATGACATAAAATGTGCTAAGAAATACTATAGAAATGTAGAAAAGTTAGCAAAAATACATACACTCACATTTTGTATATTCGTCAAACTGATTTTACTATTATACAAAATTCAGTTTTACATTTTAAATAATTTCATGTAAGAGAAAAAAAAAGCTGTCTAAAGTAAATGCTAAACCTAAAAAAGTCCTAAACCTAATAACTGGTTAAGTTTAAGTTGCATTAAGCCTTTATGTGACCAATATGGACTAATACCTATTGTAATGTACTTACAGTATATGCACCTTAACTTTGATTTAAGATAGAATTGAAAAAACATGAATTATCTTTTTAATTCATATCAAGTAAGAACTTTTCTTTTTCAAGGTGAAAATGCAGCTTGTGTCATGAATTCGCAATTAATTCAAAAGTTGTGGCGCTAAATAAGAGACTAGATGCGTCAGAACAAAAGCAAGACCAACCGCATGATTTATGACTTTGTTTTTAATCACTTGGGAGCCTTCAGACCAATCAGAGCTGCTGTTTAGGAAAACTTTCCAATGCCTCCTTGATCTGTCAGAATTGAGCTTTCAACAGCATTGTGGTGTAACAAAATACAATAAATAAAGAAGTTTATTCATTTCAATAGCTGCATTTCTCCTGATGTCAAGTGTTCTTTATACTATCTGAATATATAAAACTGCCAAGTACTTAAAATAAATTATAAATTTCCAAGAATTCCAGAACGGATTTCTCCAGGATCAGCACTGGGACTCAGTGGAATAAAAATGTTTTTGTCTTTGGTGACTGTACCTCTCTCTGGAACCTCTCCAAGGTGAGTTTCCTCTGCATCTGGTCCTGTACCCACGGGTCAGCGGCGTACTGCTCCTCCAACAGCGACGTCCAGCAGTTTCCTGCCTCACGGTTCGTCTTCATTAGAACTATCCTGATCAGCTTTTTGTCCTCTGTGAGGCATTTAAAAGTCTCAAGTAAGAATTAGATCAGATTAACACAGGCACCTTTTCAGAGTTGAGTGTTTTTGTTTTTTTACTTGGAAGGAAAAATTTCACCTAGAGTCCATGTTGCCTCATCGCCCACCGTGGTTCCAAACAACTTCCCCTGTGGTGGGACAAAAAAAAAAAAAAAAAAAACAAGCCAAAGGTGAGATGTCTATCAAAGTGAAATCATACACACTACTGTATCTCCAATGACTTTAGTCCTTCAATAAATAGAGTGGACAAGATGGTTAATCTTCATGGCTTTGGATGAGTTTCAAAAATGTTGGTTCTATCTGGTAAGAACACTTCTATCTGGTCAGGTTGGTTCTAGCTTGTCATGTTTAATGGTTTTTAGAGGGGTTTTACCAGTACTGTCGGTTCTAAATGGTCCATATTGGACACTTACAAGATTGTTCTTTCATTTAGGCTGGGTCTAGCTGGTCAGGTTTGTTGGTGAAAGAGAGGTTTGAATACTTCCTGACTACTATCAATTGGTCAGAAAAGATTATTATATCTGGCCAGAATCCTTCAAATTCATCAACCTATTTGGTTATAAGATGGATCTAGTTCACCAGGCAGATCCTAGCTGGTCTGGCTGTTTCTAGCTGGTCATGTTTGATGGTTTAAAAGAGGTTTGGACACTAAAAGAGGTTCTAGCCAATGAATGGGGTTTAGACAAATCTAGGCTGGTTCTACATCATGATTTAGATGGTTTTAGAAAGGCTTGGGAGGCGCCACAGTGGTGTAGTTGGCCTTCCACCTCCAGGGTCGAGGGGGTGGGATAGGTCCAGGTCTTGCGCTATCCTTTACAGGATAAGCGGTATAGAGAATGAGTGAGAGTAGAGGGGTTAGGACACTTACAGGTTGGTTCTAGTGGACCAGATTAGTTTAACCTGGGTGTGCACATTTACAGGCTGGTTTTAAATTTGCAGCCTTCAATCTTATTCACAAAGTGCTGGTGTGGAGAAATATCTTGTCACTCTTGATAGATAATTGGAGAACAGGATTAACCGATGAAACGAGTGATTCTTGCCTGGTTTCCAAAAAAAAAGTCTGTAGTCATACTGGCCCTTTTTCAGTACAAGACCAATGTTCTACAGGGTCAGGCAGGTTCTAGCTGAACTGTTGATGGTTTTATATGGGGCTTCAACACAGACATGTTGGCTCTGGCTGGTATAACTGGTTCTAGTTGGTCATATTTGAAAGTTTTAGAGGGGGTTGGGCACTTACAGATTGACTCTGGCGGGTAAGACTGGTTCTAGTTGGTCCTATCTGATGGTTTTAGAGGTAGCTGGACATTTACAGGTTGGCCCTGAGGGGTTCAACTGGTTCTAGTTGGTCATATTTGATTGTTTGAGAAGGGGCACTTATACTGTAGATTGACTCTGGTTGGTAATACTGGTTCGAGCGGGACCTATCTGATTGTTTTTAAGAGGGCTAGGGTTAGAGTTTAGCATTTACAGGTTGGCTCTAGCTGGTAAGACTGGTTCTAGTTGATCCTATTTGATGTTTTTTAAGTGGATTGGGCATTTACAGGTTGTCTCTGGGTGGTACAATTGGTTCAAGTTGGTCCTATTTGATGGTTTTAGAGGAAGTTGGACACTTACAAGTTGGCTCTGGGTGGTAGGATTGGTTCTAGTTGGTCCCATTTGATGGTTTTTAGGGGGGCTGGGTGATGCAGGTTGGTTAGACTGGTTCGAGCTGTTCTTATTTAAAAATGTAATAGCTTTAGAGGGAGTTGGACACTTACATGTTGGTTCTGGTTGGTAAAGACCTGTTCGAGCTGGTCTTATTGGATGTTTTTTAAGGGGGTGAGAACTGACAGGTTGGTTCTAGCAGGTCATACTTGATGCTACTTGGAAGTTTGGACACTTAGGATGATCAGGTTTGTTCTAGCAGGTTTTTTTAAAAAAAGGTTTTGGAAACTTGAGGCAACATCAGGCCAACTGGCCAACCAACTGGACCAGTCTAACACCAGGAAGATCAGACTGGGAGACCAGCTAAACCAGATACTAAACTCTTGACATATCCTAGGCTGGTTTAATCAGCATTTTTTAAGAGTCATGTACAGTATGTGAGGTGTCCTCTCTTCACCCTACCCGGATGTGGACCTCAGTGTTACTGATAGAAACAAATTGCACTCACCTTGATTATCTCCTTCCCCTTCAGACTCAGCTCTATGTGTTTGCTGCCCAGGTCTGTCTGTCTGTCTGTCTGTCTGTCTGTCTGTCTATCTATCTATCTATCTATCTATCTATCTATCTATCTATCTATCTATCT
>JAQQZS010000012.1:6911186-6923463 GCA_030068045.1 Platyallabes tihoni
TAAGCATTTCACTGCATTTCGTACTGTGTATGACTGTGTATGTGACAAATAAAATTTGAATTTGAAATTTGAATTTGGTAATGGTCAGCTTCTTCCCCGAGTTTCAATTTAAGGTGCTTAACTGGTCAGGGCTAATTCATGCTGTCATCTGTCTTTAAAAAGAACACTAAAGGATAAAGCCTATTCCAGGCTCTCAGGCCTTTGAGGAAGAGCCCAGGAGGAGGAGATTTATAGGTAGGCAAAAAGCAGTGTCCCCCTGCTGAGAAGCCATCAACATCTCTGTGGCACAGGATCCAGCTTGGGCCTGAAAGGCAGCACTGTGGCCTAGTTAACAAATCAGAAAGGGCATACAGAGCTCCACCGTCCTTCATTTATTTTCCGTGCTTTTAGGTTACTGAAACCGATTGGAAGATATACAGAGTCTCAATCTGTTGCATGGCATCAACATTTAAAATACAATATTGTTTGCTGTTAATACTGTATATATGTGATGAAAATGTGGTCAGATATTGTCTGGAACATTAAAAATGACCCTCAGCATCTGTTAATTATAATCAATACAATGTTTCATACAACCATGTATAGATTATGAGCGATTTGATGTTTAAACTATATTAATGAATCATAATAAACAAATTTGCAATACATTTCCAGGACCTTCCAAGAATATTTCCCTAATTGCTCAAACTCTCTAATTCTATGTTCATATATCAGAATACAAAGTTCAGCATTAGATCGAGCATGTCCTCATTATACATATTGTGCGTTTCTGGAAAAATCCTTCTGTCTTTCAGGCCAATATTCTGTCAAGATGGTTCATTTTATTCTCCAGAGGAAACTCGGCTATCATCTGATCCAAACCTATATCCCTCTCATCATGGTGGTCGTCCTTTCCCAAGTGTCGTTCTGGATCAACAAGGAGTCCGTGCCTGCTCGCACTGTGGCCGGTAGGAGAAATTAAAGTTGCTTGAATGTGATGTAATGAGCTTTTAAGTAAACATATTTCACAATTATTTATTTTTTAACCATTTAACACATTTCATAATTATTGATTTTATTAATAATAAAAAAAAACACTTTTAAAAGTGACTCAATCAATGGGATTCCAATGTAAAGAGTGATTTTAAAAGACAATAATCTGACATAAAAATTATTATTTGATGATGCAGTTGAAAGATTAAAAAAAAAAAAAAAATATATATATATATATATATTTTTTTTTTTGTAGTAACAAATTTCATTTTCTGTTTCATTACTGCAGTACCTAATCATCATGCATTACACAATCAGGGAAGAAGCAATTATTATTAATTTAGGTTTTATAGGTGGGGAATATCGCATATTTACATATATACTTTATGTACTGTTAGAGATAATGTCCGTGCGTCACTTCCTCCTCCGGATCTGCAGAGGATGCTGTTCATGCATTAAAAGACTTTAAACATTCAGCACACGACCCAATGACAAGTGCAAGCTGTGGTTTTAAAATCCAGAGGTGGAAAGATAAGGAAACGGGTGGTTTCTCTCCTCAACAAAATGTAATCAGTGCAATGCAGGTGATCATATTAATCATAATCTGAATGGCAATCAATATTGGAATCAGACATGCTGTATAGCTGAGAATGTTTACATTTTAAACAAACAAACAAACAAACAAACAAACAACTGAACAAACATAATAATAATAATAATAAACAACAACAACAACAACAATAATAATAATAATAATAATAATAATAATAATAATAACCATAAAACAACAATAATAAAATAACAACAATCATAATAATAATAATAATAATAATATAGTTATGCAGAACAAATACTAATGAATTAAATACTAATGAAGTTCTTCAGTAAGTAGATTCAGAGCCTACCCCAGGAACTTTGGTTGAATATCATGGATACACCAGTGCACTTTCACACACACACTTTCACATTCTCATCCACACCTAGCAGCAATTTATAGTGAGTACACCTACCAGCAGCCCCGTAGCATATTAAATAAACATATAGAAAGTAGTTCTGTATTGGGCGAACAATAATTTGTTCTTCGAAAATTTCCTCAAAGGGACAATCTACTGTATATAACAGTTTTGGTGTGTTAAAACTTTTAAACTAAAAGTTCTTTTTTTTTCTCTTCCAAGTGAAATACTGTTATTTGGTTTGATTTTTCAGAACCACTTTTATAAATATGTGTATACTGTATTATATACAGTACTGTGTGGAAGTTTTATACTGTAAAGTAAGAATGCTTTAGAAATAGAAGCCTTGATAGCTTATTTTTTATTAAATAATGAAATGAAAAGTAAATGAACAGAACAGAAATCCAAATCAAATCAGTACTTGTTGTGACCACCGTTTCCCTGTAAACCAGAATTGCCATCAATTCTTCTAGGTCACTTGCACACAGTTTTTCAAGGAACTCGGCAGGTAGGTTGTTCCAGACATCTTGGAGAACTAACCACAGAACTTCTATGGATGTGTGCTGCCGCAAATCCATCTGTCTCTTCATGTTATCCTAGACAGACTTAATGATGTTGAGATCAGGGCTCTGTGGGGCCATACCATCACTTCCAGGACTCCTTGTTCTTCTCTAAGCTAAAGATAGTTCTTAATGACATTGACTGTACTGTATGTTTGTCCTACTGCAGAATAACTTTCAGGCCTAACAGACGTCTCCCTGATGGTTTTGCATGATATGATGGATAAGCATCTGCCTGTATTTCTCAGCATTGAGGACACCATTAATCATGAACAAATCTCAGATTACTTTTGCCAAACTTGTAAGGAACCTTCACCATGCTTCACTGTTGCCACTGTAGACACCCATTATTGTACCAACCTTGTACCTAGTTCTTATCTTATGTATTTGAGTCTCTTAGCCTCGTGTCCATGTTGGAGGTGTGGGTTTTGGGACGCAATTCTTCCATAAAACACCACTTCCAGTCAGACTTCTCATCCACATAGTAGAAGGGTGTACCTGTGTCCCACTGGTTTCTGCCAGCTCTTTGCTAATGGCACAGCTGGACTTCTTTCAGTGTCAAAGGGTAGTAAGCATAATTTGTCTTTCATCTTTCATGTTCAAAATAGCTTGAACAGCACATCTTGAAACCCCAGGCTGCTTTGAATTCGCTGCCTGGGAGAGACCTTGCTGACTTTGTATCTTGTTGCTGTGCTCAGTCTTGCCATAGTGTAATGATCTGTGACATGAAACTGTGTTCCTCAGCCTCACCTTAGTAGCACCTTAGTTTGGCTTTTCCTTACCCAGTTTTAAGCCTCCTGCACAGCTAATTCAGTTATTTCAGTTAACGACTGTATTTCCACCTACTGTACATATAAATTTCATGATCATTACCACCAGCTTGGTTATTCATACTGTACACCTGACTCTGATCCTAGAAAATCGCTGACTTTGTGCAAATGCTGGTTTGAAGCCAAAGTGTAGTCACACCATATATTGATTTAATTTAGAATTTTTTTTTCTGTATGCTAACTTGACATTTTGTAAATTGATTTAAAACAATTCATTAAGATATAGGTTTTTGAAAGCATTTTTACTTTACAGCATTTTTTCACACCTGCCCAAAACTTCTGCAAAGTATATATGTATATAGTAGAATAGTATATATAGTATAACGTTTGAAAATGGTTTCATAATCCTTTCCTGGATTATATATTTTTTAAGTCAAATAAATTTTTGTCACACACCTGAATGCTCCAGACCAGCAAACTGCCAAAACTTCTGCTTTTATAGAGGTCTGCAAACCTGGTGATGATTAATTAACCAAAGGCTGATGATTAGCAACTCACCCGCTTAAATCCTGTAGGAGCAGTAAGGGTGTACTTTTTGCATGCTTTTTGAATAATGTCCCACTAAGCCTGTCAAAATGATGCCACACCGAATGTGTTGTAATCACAGCAAAAGGCCGGACAACAAAATATTAGTGTCAAAAAATATAAACTTTTATACATTCCAAATGTATTACATGTTATGTGAAATATTTCAAGCCATTGTTTTTTGTTTTGATTTTGATAATTTCCACAAAGAGATTAAGCCACAGAAGGTGCTGAACTTGACTTATATCGATAGAAAGTTTCCTGTGGCAGGAAAATTTTTACAAGCAACATGTGCGACCATAACCTCAAGCAAAGCTGATTTAAGAAGTGTGGAGAGCTTCAGTGGAGTGGAGTGAGGCTGGGGTCAGTGCATCAAGAGCCACCATGCACAGATATCTTCAGGAGATGGGCCACAACTGTGCCATTCCTAGAATCAAGCCACTCCTGACTCAGAGATAATGTCAGAGGTGTCTTACAGTACCTGGGTTAAGGACAAAAAGGACTGGACTATTGTTTAGTGGTCCAAAGTTTTCTTTTTAGATGAAAGTAAATTTTGCAGTTCATTTGGAAATCAAGGTCCAGAATCTGGAGGAAGAGCGGAGAGGCACAGAATCCAAGTTGCTTGCAGTCCAGTGTGAAGTTTCCACAGTCAGTGATGGTTTTGGGTGCCGTGTCATCTGCTGGTTTTAGTCCAGAGGTGGTCAAGAGGAAGATGAGAAAAACGTAACACAACAATACAGGCCTCAGCAGTGCCACAGGAGGATTGCCTCCATGCCTGCCACATTGAGCAAAAAATTAGCAAAAAGAAAGTATTGAGTGGATAAATGAACATAACTGTTCAGAATTTCTGCATCGTAAATCCTTTTTTTGATTGATTTTAGGGAAACAATTATATATTTAGAGATACCTGATTTTTTATTTTTTATTAATCATCAAAATTAATAGAAAAATGGCTTGAAATATTTCACATTACATGTAATGAATCAAGAATATCTGAGAGTTTCACGTTTTAAATTTAATTACAAAATGGAAATAAATTTTTTGAGATACACTGTATATTTATTACAGATAGGTTGCATAGATGAATTCGGCCCTGCACAAGATGCAATAAAAATGAAGCATGACAAATCAGAGCCAAAAAAAGTGATTTTAGTTGCTGGTTTAATTCAAGTCTAATTTATAATCTCATTTCAGCTTTTGGAGAAGATCCAGAAATGAGAAGTACTTTTTTGTGTCTGTATCCGTAATTAGCGTTTATAAGAAACTTATAAGAAACTTAAAAGGCTAAGAAACTTAAAAGGTATAAAGTAAGTTATAATCAAGGTGGAAAACACCAGAGTAACTTTATTAAGTTTATTAATATTATTATTAAATTGTAATACTTGTACTCTTGCTTAAGTGAGTAATGGGTTAAATCAGATTGATGTTCAATAATGAGCTACAATTATGGTTTCTATTTAAACTAGGTTAAATATGTACCCCGCCTCGAGCCCTAAGTCTCCTGGGATAGGCTCCAGGCCCCCGCGACCCTGTATACAGGAAACAGCGGTATGGATGACAATGGTGACGATAAATCCCTAACTGGTTTGAGTTTGAAAATTAGGTTATTGGCCATAACACAGGTAAGATAAGGAAAGGTAAGCTAGTTAAGTTTCACTAATCAGAATGTTGAACTAGCTTTCTAGCTCATTTTTGTAATTATTGCTAATGTGCCTATAAAGACTTTTTTCCCCTAAAATGTTAATTAAGCCTTGGCTAACCAGAAAAGCAAATTCCAAGGTTTGTCTGACCAAGCAGGATATTTTCCTTGTGACTGATCACTTAGTGAACTACTGTAACTGGTTTTGAATGATAAAAAGAACTGACCAAAATGACGTTATATTTCACTCTTACTTTTGAATTCTTGATTTTGGTTAAATGTTGATAGGTTTCTTTTAGTTACAGTTTTCCTTTTGGAAATATGCTATATTTAAATTGCTATGAAATCAAAGGAAATGCTAAGAAATTAGATAAATGCATAAAAGTCTAACGTTATCCATCATTACTATGAAAATTCTGAATTATAAGAGAAATTTTTGCAAAAGCAGATTATTAGTATAGAAGAACTTGTTATGTAATGTTACTGTGCTAGGTAGACACAAAGCATGTAAGCATATCTACTGTACATACTGTAATTTGGTTACATCCTCTTCACCTACACCCGCTGTACACACCACTCTGATCTGCAGGAGTCACCACCGTCCTCACCATGACCACGCTGAGCATCAGTGCACGCTCTTCCCTACCTAAAGTGGCCTACGCCACAGCCATGGACTGGTTCATTGCCGTCTGCTTCGCCTTCGTGGCCTTGGCATTGGTGGAGTTTGCCGCCGTCAACTACTTCGCCACTCTGGAGGCTAACAGGACGAGACGTCGACTTTCCAGAGCTTCTGTGCTGGAGTCCATCGCTGATCAGAGTGACGATGAAGACGAGTCGGTAAACATTGCAGTATTATATTAATGTCCATCCATGCTTTCAAACAATATAAGAAGTGCATGATGTGTTCACTGTACACACACACACACACACACACACACTCGAACACACAATGGAAGTTTAAATTATCTCTGTTTATTCACAGAAAAGAGGTATTTACTGTAGGTCTAATGTTATTTCCTGGGTCAATACAAAGTGTCATGTCTATCAGACGAGAATGAGCCAGAAACAGAACAAAGAAAGTTTTATTTATTTTTTTCTTTTTAACAGACAACCAGAGAGAAAAAAGAAATGTAGTAAAAACTAATAAAATTATGAATAATGGTTCAATCTGCATTTATTAACTGCATTTCATTGGCTTTGTACATGTACAATGATCATAAAGTTGAATCTAATCTAATCTAATCTGATCTGATCTAATCTAATCTAATCTAATCTAATCTGATATAATCTAATCTAATCTGATCTAATCTAATCTAATCTAATCTAATCTATTTCGTGGAACCTGGCCAGACGTAACTGTGAATATGAGAACGCTGAGCATCGAGTATTTGTTTCATGTATTCACTTTTGATGTAGAAAGGAAAACTGCTTATTTTTTTAAGACTTTTTAACTATTTAAATATTAGTCACATTAGACAGTTGTGCATCATTATACAGTCTCTATTTATTGGAGTAATTTGAATCTTTTATTCTGGAACTTTCCACTCACATTGACAGTAGAATTAAAATCAGAATCAAGATTAAACTTGGTATTCTAATTCATTCAGATGTTTACACAATTAAAGAAATTTCAATTCATTTACACTATAGTGATGCTTAATTGGCGTAGTGGTTAGCACCGTCACCTTGCACCTCCAGGGTCCGGGTTTGATTGCCTAATAGGTTTCCTCCAGGTACTCTGGTTTCCTCCTACAGTCCAAAGACATGCAACTAACTAGTGTTTCTAAATTGCTCGTACTGTATGAATGATTGTTTGAGTGTGTGTGTGTGTGTGTGTGTGTGTGTGTGTGTGTGTGTGTGCCCTGCGGTGGATTGGCACCCTGTCCAGGGTGTACCCAGCCTCGTGCTCTAAGTCGACCCTGTATGCAGAATAAAGCGGTAATAATTCTCTGTAATAGCTCCTCTGAGAATCGTAAGTAATCCCGGGTGGCGTTATCCTGTAGCATTATCCCGCGTTTCACTATTTAGAACCGATTAACAAAACTGGAAGATGAACAGAAATCCTGTAACTTTGACGTGCTACTACTCCCTGGATGCATTTAAAAGCTTCACACACAGACACACACACACACACACACGTTACGCTAACCCACACTGACAGAGGCAGATGTGAAAGCAACATTTCAACAATTCAATTTATTTATAAAGCTCACAGCTCATATTGCCGGAGAACAGCTTCATAGACATCTGGGCTTGAACCCCCCAGTGAATAATCCAAAGGTTATTGTGGCAGGGCAACAGCATTCTGGCTCAGGCGTGAGGAAGGAGCATGAAGACGAGCCAACACTTGCAAGGAGGTGGCCGCCTTCTGGCCCACACCATTTGTTTGTTTGTGAACTGTGCCACATGGTACGCCCGGAGCCATGTCAAGTGTGCTGCATAGGGGGAAAAAACAAAAAAAACAAAAAAAAAAAACGAACAGGAGAGGATTATTTCTAAGACACTACTATATGCATAGTAACAGGCTGAGCACATGTAAGATTCATATCTCCAGTCCTGAAGTGGGTATGCTAATAGCACAAGCGTTTCCTATCTCCCGAGAACGTCTCCCGTGTGACTGGCTCATGCCTGGTGTTTTAAAAATAGAGAGCGTATTAGAACCACACTGCATGACAGTTCTGTAATCTGTCCTACCTGAGATGCTACTAGTGCCCTGCTTCTGCTCTCTGACGCATACTGGAGCAGGAGAAAGGGTGTGTGTCTGTAATGCAGCGCCAGACATATGTTCTGACGCCGTTCTGTGAATTCCCATTCATTGTTTCAAGCTGCAGCACATATTTTATCATATACGCCAATGCTCATGGTAACACAACATAAAAAGCATTAAGACTTTTTTAAACTTAGGGGATTTAAAAGGAGATGTGATACAAGGTTGGAGTTTTTATTTATTTTTTTCTCAGACAAATTTTTAAATTAAAGCTAATGCCTTTATACATTTATTTCTGAAACAAGTCTTATTTGGTGATTAGTGAAAGCAATGAGTATCTCAGCGTGGTTGGGATGATCAATCAGGTTTAGAAGATGCCAAAAGTATTTAAAGGTAGATTTTCTTGGCCATAACTCCACATCTGTCATTTATTTAGGATTATCATGAATCACAGACAGGAGGATGTAGAGTACTACAGCACGAGGTTAACACATGCAGGAGGTCAAAAGATCATGCAAACCAAGTAATATATAAAAAACAAAACAAAACAAAACAAAAAAACAAGCAAGAGCAAATAGGTCAAAACCGTAAAAAACATATTGCTCACACAGAGAACCTTGCAAAGACATTGTGTGTGTGTGTGTGTGTGTGTGTGTGTGTGTGTGTGTGTGTGTGTGTGTGTACAGTAATGTGTTGGATAAAGTTTATGTTTTCATTATTACTCCACTGGAGCGAACAAAATTTTTATGAACATACTACTCATACTTTTAATGTACATTTAAAAGGCACCTAATATGCAAAATTCACCTTTTTGTAATTTTTAGACAAATAGGTCTCCAGTGTGCATGTATAAAACAATTCCATGCTTTTTGTCCTTTTCCGACGTTTTGTTTTATCCAGCTGGTTGCTCAGCTCTGCTGCTCTGTGTAGGGCATGGGTCAGCAGTAGCTCATTTATATACTGTAGACATTGAAATGGTGCGTTTGCAGAGGAAGTGATATAAAGGTATAAAAATGCATTATTTAAGGATTATTTCAGCATTAACTGGCACACTTTGGGGAAGCTCTAAAACCTGGGTTAACTTGTTAAGGATCTAGTAAAATATGGGACCTTTCAAAGGCATTCTGTAACCACATTAGGAGGTGTTTTACGCAGGACAGACGTTACCACAAATCTTTTTCACCAAGATCCCACTACTGCCAATAAATTATATCTTCCAAGATTGCCAAGTGTTGCAAGTCAGATGGAAACAAATTTCAGTTAAATTTTTACATGCTTTCATCATGTTTAAATTTGCTAAACCTTGGTTGGTTAGAGAAAATGCTGTTACCTTTATTGCCATATTACTTCTGATTAATTACTTCCATATTTACACCTGGCTAAGTAATGCTAACAGCAATAGAAAAGCTTAAAATAAAAATATATAATCCATGTAGTCACATAAAAAAAAAAATCAGTTGATATGATCCGTACAAACTAATGCACAGATTTAGCCTCAGTTTAATTATTTAATTACATTAATAGAAAGAAGAAGAAGAAGAATAAAAGGACATTTTGGCTCAAAAATTCAGCCCAACATGCAAGCCTAAGTTTAGGTCTTCCACTTTAAATTTGTAATAAATGGTAATTGTTGGCATGTTTTAGCAGAATTGTATCAATTTATATATATATATACAGTAAATATATTGGAAGTAGTATTAAGGCCTCCGAGTGGCGCAGTGGTAAAGTCCTCACCGTATTATCCGGAGATCGCTGGTTCAGATCCCGGGTGATGCTGTAACCTCTCGCAGCCAGAGGTCTAGAGAGAGCTGATCTTCGAGCTCTCTCAGAGGGGAGGGATGAGAGGTAGTTAGTGCTCCCACATTAATCACAACTCTACAGCCAATCAGGGGCGTCTGTGAGCTCACGCAAGCGGAAGGAGCGGATAGCGCTGTCCTCCGAGTGTGTTATGCCGCCTCGAACGCTGCGTGAGCGAGCAGTTCGAAAAGATGCGGTTGGCTGGCGTTACGTGGTTCGGAGGAAAAAAAAAAAAATAAAATAAAATAAAAGTAGTATTAAATCTACTTACATAATACAATATATATATATAGTACAGAACTGACATAACTTCACAATAAAGGCTCCACAATAATAATTCACAATTTGCTTACTGTAAATAGTGGAAACTGGTAAGTAAACAGAAAAAGTGCAGTTATAAGAAACTTATTCATGTGCATGCTCCTAATATCTTAACATTTATTTCTCTGGTCCTAGACGATATCTGACACAAGTGCCGGAGAGCGCCAAAGGAGGAGGATGAACTCTGTTTCAGAAGCCCCAAAAATGCGCCTACCCATCTTCCTGCAGCAGGGTTCAGCCATCCCGCCCAATATTACCCTGGCTGGGCCTAGTATCATTGACGAGTATGCTCGTGTGCTCTTCCCACTTGCATTCGCCCTTTTTAACATCATCTACTGGTACATCTACCTCAGCAAGAATACTGTGGAGAAACTCAGGTGTGTATTTAATCCTGGGGTATTGAGATGCTACTGTAGCATCTGTATTTGAATCTGTTTAGTGTCCCAAACATCAAATATGTACTGTAAGTGTGGTTATTTGGCAGCATGGTGGCTTAGTGGTTAGCTCTGTCACCTTGTATCTCCAGGATCTGGGTTTGATTGCTGTGTCAGGTCTCTATGCATGGAGTTTATATGTTTTCCGCATGGTTGGTGGGTTTCCTCCGGGTACTCCGGTTTCCTCCCACAGTCCAAAGACATGCAGATTAGGTTAATTTGTGTATCCAAATGACCTGTAGTGTGTGAGTGAGTATATGTGAGGTGGATTATATTCCAGACAACAGGGATGTCCTGCAGGTGCTGGTCAAAATAGTGTCTTTTAAACTTTATTTCATTATAATCCCCTCATGATTTTTCAGGAGGATTTTCTTTTAATAATGAAGTACAACTTTTATTTAAAGATTGCAATGACAAATATAAGGCAGGCTATACAGTATGTCATGCTAATGGAGGAAACAAATGATGATAAACTGACATTGAACCATTCTATATTTGTTTATTTTTTAGGATTTCTTTGGTGTGTTTATTAAAGACAATTTATTCATATTCAATATGCATGCGTCTACATGAGGACAGGGCTGTTGGCTTGTTCTGGACATATTTTTCTTTTCTTTTTTTCAAGCAGGCTGAATTTAATTTCCACAAACTTTAATGTAGAGCAGATATTGGGCTCGACTAACAAGTGGGCCAGATGAGAAAATCATTCAGATGTAGGTTGGGCAGAATAGAACAGCTGCTACATATTACAGTAGTATATTATGGAAATACAGGGCTGTGATTAAATGAGTAAAATGGCAATATTCATCCCTTTTATATTTACAGATTGTTTTCACACAATAAACAATCTGTTTTAGCACCTTTATTGTGGTTTATACTAGTTTACAGCCAAGTCGTGGGGAAGATTTCTGTTTCCTTATTATTTAGAAGGTGATGGTAGGGTGTTATTCACAAAAAAAAAAAAAAAAAAGATTTATTTTCACAGCAAGTTTTGTTGCCATCTTGCATGAGTGCAATACATCCAGTATTTTCATCATTCGAGTGACAGCACTAATATATTTCACTAATTGAAAGACGTGAATAATTTATAAACTGAAATATTTTAATTATTTTTAATTGAAGAGTTTGAATTTTCATTCTTTAATTCCATCTTTGCTGTTTAAAGGGAAAATAGAGTAAGGACAAAATAATAAGGACACATAATTATTATATTAACATACAAATATGTCATTTTAGCCACCCAAGTATTCAGGCGGGATATGAACAGTAGCATAAAGCAAAAAATGCACAATATGCCTTTTTCTTCTGAACTAGTTTTCCTCAAGTTAACGAGCTATTTTAGTGTCAGACCCACCATATAGAGTAAAGTCAGGTAAATCGAGGCATTTTTTGGCAAACATAAAAAAAAAAACCATAAAATATCACTGCAAATACAGTACAGTAGAATAAACCCTCAGATTAATCATTCATTCATTCATTCATTCATTTTCTATACCGCTTAATCCTGTGTTCAGGGTCACGGGGGGCCTGGAGCCTATC
>JAQQZS010000012.1:6926379-6936630 GCA_030068045.1 Platyallabes tihoni
CTGTAAAGTTATTTGGATTTTTACAACATTATTGTTGAAATACACAGTCCTGAAAAAGGGGCGTTTCTTTTTTTGCTTTTTTTGCTGGGCGTTTCTTTATATACTGAAGTATAAGTTATTATACTGACTGAAGCAACTCCAGATCATAAAACTGCCTACAAATTGAAGCCTTTATTCTGATGAGTCTCACTAACTGTGACACAACTGTTTATTCATAATCCTGTGAGTTCTCATCACATTGTGTGTGTATGGAAATGCTCTTACTTTCACTATTAAACATGGTTGTTACTGTCGATTTTTTACAATGCATCTTCACCAAGTGATTTTCATTCATTATTTTTTCTGACCACATTTCTTCTTCAAAATTGACTTTCCTTCCAGGGTTTTTTATATTGTGTTGAAGGATTCTTAACCCAGTTCCAGTAACTTCAGATCTCCTTAGTTGTTTTCTTTGCTTGATGAAGCCCAATAATTTGACCCTTGTGAAATGGTGAATTTGCTTTTGGCCAGCATTGGACCTTAAAATTAGTGTTTAATAAGGTGTACTACATTTTTCTTCATTTTTAGGTACATTTCCTGGATACACACAAAAGGAATTTCTATGAATGTAAAAGATCAGGACTTATTCACAGAGCTGAAGTGCTTCTTAATGATGTCATGTTTTTAAACAATGTCCTTGCGGTTTGGCTTCAGGTTTTTCGCAGCTTAGATGAAATGGCTCAGCAGCAGGATTGACATTATTCTGAAAGGCACCGCACAAGCCTTTTCTCTCTCCCACTACACCATCAGGCATGATTTCACACCGAGAACAAATGATTTTCATCAAACATTAATCACTGACGTCACGGTGCAGGCGACGACTCGAGCTCGCTCTGAGAGACGTAATCTTTGCTCATCTCGTGTTTGTGTCTTTGTGTGGTTTATCTCTACAGGGAGACGGACTGACTTTCTTCACTGTGCAGTGTGCAGAAGAATATCTACTGCTCTCCTTTGGCTTGTCCTACCTTTATTCTCAGATGGTTTCGGCCTCTATTCCCCCCTCTCCTCTCCTGTCTCTGACTCCTGAGGTCTGATGAGGTCTGATGGAGCGCAGGCCCGTGTCACAGTTTGACAAGCACATGTATTTTGTCACCCATAGAGGAAGCCTGTGATCACACCGATGCTCCATGTTCCTCTCTACTGTACCTTAAACCCTATGCATGGACAATGGACAGAGTGCCCTGCTTCTGTGGCTGAGCGAGTAAAAAAAAAAAAAAAAAAAAAACATTGATCTAATCCTCAGCCCTAATTGGTGATGCAACATTGAACCAGTGCTTTCAGATCCCTCTCTAGAGAGCCAGACCTCAGAGCACTAGATGAAGAAAAACGGCAGGGGTTCATATTCTTCAACAGCTTCAAAGCTTTCTCCATCCTGTACCAGCAACCCAAAATCCCAAAGATAGATAGAGAGTGTGTGTGAGAGAGCGAGAGCAAGAAAGTGAGAGGATTTTGATTCTCACATGTCCTAATTCCGTAACACATTAGTCTGGGTTTGGGGATTTACATTTGCATTCTTGTGGATTCTTGTGAATTTATTAAAGGTGCAGTCAGTAATTTCTTTTTTGACCTCGTGCTTCAGAACACGTGGCTTGTCTCATCATTCTAGACTTCTTTAATATATTTTTCTGGCCCTGAAATTAGCTTCAGCCCAAACAGACCAGTTCAAATCTACAGTACCTGCTATCCTAAATATTGACTCAAAATGTCTATGTAGTTTCTTTACAGAGTCTAAGGCTACTGTAAGTTAAGGCTAAGAAGAAAGGTTTAAAAGATTAAAATATTCATACATGGAAAATTCAAGCAAGTCCTACTTAAAATGAGAACAAGCTGATACACTGTATAATATGATAGACCAAATATATTATTTACAGTATTTTTATGTACATTGTGTACTATATGCACTACTGATGAACACGGAAGGTCAGAACACATCCATAATGCATAATACTGTATGAATGACTGATTCGTAATTATTTATGGACTTACAGTTGATTTGCTTGCGGGAAATGTTTTGTCTGTCACAACATATTTGTGTGCACGATTCAACTGCAACAACTGATTCTAAGTCAAACATACAAGATTGAATGAGCCGTCCATCATTTATTTATACTTTGCTTTCAAAGAGCCAGAGTTTCTTGTATTTTTTTTTTGTGTGTGTGTAGTTCTCCAGGCTTCCTGAAGGATTTTTTTGGCTCTCATTTGATTCCAGTCTCTGTACCTGAGCAGTTTCACCTCAAGACGTATGAATCATTAAAGCATTAAAAATATATTAAGGCCTGAACCAGTGAGAAACAGGTGCAGATGATGACAGATGATCAGACCGGTGATTAGTATAATGCTGAGTGGTTGGAACAGACGAGAGGGGAAATGAGGTCGCTGCTGAGGTTGTTACATACTGTAAGCAACCAATTTTGAAATTGTATCTTTAGGCACTTTTCAGCCTGTCACAGTAAAACATTTGTTCCCATTTCTTCAATCTACATTGTTTCATTGAATTTAATGTAAAGAAATGAGGTGTGGTTTAAGACTTTTGCACAGTACTGTATTTGTGTGTTATAATAAACAAATGGTAAAATTTTCCCTTTGTACGTGTCATTAATAACACTGATATGACACCTCATTAATAAATTAACAGTGTTGGTGATTTTGTGGTCACTTTATGTGTCACTCTGATCATTACTACTATTACAAACTAATTTATAATCATGCTTTACTTTGTCATTGCAATATTAACTTGTGACCTTGATCCTGTTTTTTCCCCCCGTCAGTTATTAAGAACTTATTTAGCCTCTGCTCTAGCGGTGACATTCTTTTTTTCTATTGTGCACAATTTTAATTGCTGTTCAGTGATCCATTTGAGCTCTCATAGCGCCTTTACCTAATTTTCTCTTTAATTTTTTACCCTCTGCACAACTGGTGGTGCAATTCATGTTCATTTAAATGCAGCCATATCTACTTTAAACCATGCCCCTGATTAATCTGACATATTGCGATTTATCAGTGTCTAGCTCTTGTTCTTGTCGGGCTAAATAGAGTAATCTGTATGGTTAGCAAAAGCAATATTGCAGAGGTTGGCAGTATAACATCTTTGTTGTTAGATTTGGTGACAGTGAAAGTGCTCACGAGGTGCCCTTACAGTTTACAAAGATGTGATAAACCACCCTCTAGGGTGCCCTTACGGTGGAGACAAAATGTTAATTTGACCTATTGGCTGCCCTTCAAGTGGAAAAATGTGATCTTCCAGTGCAAATACATGATGCAATGCCCTATATAAACATGCTGAAGTGACATAAGGGGTGCTCTTTCATTGGAGAATACATGATTCAGTGTTCTATAGTGTATGGGGAAAGAGGAAGTTTTATGAGATGTGGTGCCTTACAGGGTGTATGTACAAATAAGAAGTGATGAAGTACTGTAATGGGTACCCTTTCAGTGAAGTACATGTAATGCATTGCCTTTTAGGATTTCTCAGAATATTTGGTAATATGATGAAATGTCCTAATTGGAGGACTTAGAGTGTGGGAAAAAAAATTATGCAGTGCCTTATATAATACCTACAAATAACATAATCACATGTCATAAGGGGGAAATTTTAAGTTTAGAATACTATACATTATGCAGTGCACTTACAGTAAGGGGTTCATCTATCTATGAGGAAAGATAACATGACATAATGGGTTTGCTTCCAGCAGAGAATACATGATGCAGTGCCCTATAGGGTGTACCCAATAACAATGAACGATTTCCCTTACTATAAAGCAACATGAGAAATTGGCATAATGGATGCCCCTCCAGGGGAGAATCCATTACCTTAAAGGGTTTCCTTAACTGTAAATGCCATATCCTCCAACCTTCCAGTGAAAAAAAAAAAAAGATGGACGCAGTGCCCTATAGGGTATCCCTGTTTGGGGGAAAAAATTATGTTGTGCCCTTGAAGGGTGCCCTTGCTGTGGGAAAAAAAACATGAAGCTATGCCCTATGAAGAAGGAAAAGGCATAAGGAAACATGATGAGGTGTCATAATGGGTATCCTTCCAATGGAGGATATGTTATGCAGTGCCCTATAGTGTGTACCCACTAATAAAGAAATATTATGTGTCATAAAAGGTGAAGAACACATTATGCAATGCCTTATTAGGTGTACCTATATATGAGTAAATATGAAGTGTTTAATGGGTTCATTTCTGTTGGAAAACACATGATGTAGTGCCCTATAGGATTTTCATAAACATAAGGAGGCATAATAAAGTGTCATAAGGAGGGCCTTTCCAGTAGATAATCTATAATGCAGTGCCCTAAATGTATGTCTCTATGTGTGAGGAAGGATAAAGTGTAACAATGAGTGCTTTCCACGAGAGAATACTGTACATGATGCAGTATGTGCCCTATAGGGTTTGCATAAATATGAGCAAACATAATTAAGTGTCATAATGAGGGATGCAGTGTCTGACAGGGTGTACCTACTGTATGTGTGGTAGCAAAGATGTAGTTTTATAATGTATGGAGAATATGTGATGGAGTGCCTGACAGGGTGTACCTATGTGTGGGAGCAAAGATGTAGTTTTATAATGGATGGAGAATATGTGATGCAGTGCCTGACAGGGCGTACCTATGTGTGGGAGCAACGATGTAGTTTTATAATGGATGGAGAATATGTGATGCAGTGCCTGACAGGGCGTACCTATGTGTGGGAGCAACGATGTAGTTTTATAATGGATGGAGAATATGTGATGCAGTGCCTGACAGGGCGTACCTATGTGTGGGAGCAAGGATGTAGTTTTATAATGGATGGAGAATATGTGATGCAGTGCCTGACAGGGTGTACCAGTGGGAGGGAAAAGATGTAGTTTCATAATTGATTAAGAATATTTGATGCAGCGCCCGACAGGATGTACCTATGTGTAAGCAAATCTGACATTTCATAATGGATGGAGAATATGTGTTGCAGTTCCTGACAGGTGTACCTATGTGTGAGTAAATTTGACGTCTCATAATGGATGTAGAATATGTGATGCAGTGCCCAACAGGGTGTACTATAGGATTGCCCTAACTGTAAAGAAACATGATGTAGTACCATGCCCTCGACCTTTCCAGTGGAGAAAATGGGTTGCAGTGCCCTATAGGGTTTTGTGAGAAAACATGATGAAAAGTTGCAGAGGGTGCCTTCCAGTAGAGAAAACAGTTGTCCTGAGGGTACATACACAGTGTAGGGAAACATGCTGAAGTCTTACAATAGAGCCAGTGAGATTCAGTGCCCTAGAGGCTTCCTTATATACAAGAAACTGAAATAAAAAGGTCCTGCCCTTTAGTAAATAAAGTAAATAAATAAAACTATTTTTGCCCCTCTACATCATGTTGTGTCCATCATGACTACAGTAGAAAATATGAACGCTTACAACTAGTTTTATTTTCTCAGCAGCCCATCTATGATGTAAAGTTTAATTTGAGAGATAAAAGCTGGAGGACCATGTCACTCTACAGTGCGACCAATCAGAGCAGCGAGGATTCGAACGGGGGCGTGGTTTGTGTACGACAGCCAAACGTAACGTGTCCACACTCTCCTCAGTAGCGGGGCTACTCTTTGATCTTGAGGCTCGGTGTGCGCATGCGCCTGAGTCGCGCTCGGCTTTACTGCACTGGCTGGGACTGAAGTTGGATGCGCGGCGCGCGCTGTCTTCTCCTTGAGCTTGGTCCACAATCCAAACTATTGCGATGGAGAGGATGAGGAAATCGCAGTGCATCTTCTTATTATGTCCTTTCATCATGACTGCTGTGTGTGCACAAAGGTAAAAGAAAGAAAGAAAGAAAAGATAAAAGAAGAAATTGCATGATTCGGTCTTTTTTTCTTATTGTTATTTTTAATAGAGCCTTAGTCTGTGTTTGCTGGTGAATTTGCAACATGTTAAATAAACGATGCTTTCCCGCAGCAGAGACCCTAGCAATATGCCTGTAGTGAAAGACACAGTGGACAGACTGATGAAGGGATACGATATTCGACTGAGGCCGGATTTTGGAGGTGAGGATTGAATAATAATAATTAAAAAAAAAAGAAACGTGCATTTGAATCTTTTTTAATATGCATGATGTGCATGATGTGCAGTGACTTGTGCCAGGCAACCTTGTCAATTCATCCTCAAGCATGCATGAAGGCTGTACGCACGAATCCTTGCGTGAATTAACGTCCATCCACCTCCATCTCTTTCGTTTTTATCCATCAGAATTAAAACGAATGCGAGATGACAAGATGACATGTCTAAGTTAGACATCAGATCACTGCGCATTTTTTTTTAACTTTACACATTACGACATGTCTGTATGACATGTCTGTTTTGTAGCATGATGTACCTTTCATCCACCTGTTCTAGTCACAGTCTGGTTAACAGTTTTCACTGATGATGATGATGATGATGTTGAGGAGCTCGCTCCATTTCAGACGGTGCATTTGTTTAGAAGGTACATTACAAAAAATAAAAAATTAAATTAAAGGAAAAAAGCAAAAAAAAAAAAAAAAGCAAATGCATGCATGTGAAATACGGATTGGTGTTGTTTCTAATGTATTAACGGACCTAATTGAGGAATTATTATGATATGCATTGTCTATAGGATGTTTAAATTAAACGCGGTCACTTATTATTATTATTTTAAATTTTTATTACTGGACTATACATATCGTCTTTTTTTTTTTTTTTCGTTTTAGGGCCTCCAGTGGCGGTTGGCATGAATATAGACATCGCCAGCATAGACATGGTGTCCGAAGTAAACATGGTATGGAACAGTTTTCATTTTCTATACATTTTTTTCTTTTTTATTATTAAACACATCTGGTTTATGGAGATGATGATGATGATGATGATGATGATTATTATTATTATTATAAAGAAAGGGCTTGCTCATGCGCTGTATCCTGTAGCAGGCACCGTCATGATGATTTTGCACAAGTGCAGAAGTTCATTGGCATGCTGGAGTCTCTGCTCTGCGCTCAATTTGGATTCCAAACACACACACGCGCGCGAGCGAGCGCGCGCGCGCATCACACACACAAGCACACGCACACAAGCACACGCACCCATGCCCATGCCGATTGTCATCCGCACCCTTCCTCCACACACACACACACACATCGGGAATAGCGGCTGTGAAGCGGCACTAGTGCAACGCATTGATTAAAAAGACTGGACGGTGATGATGATGATGTATTTTTTTTTCCCTCGCGCGAATCTAGTTCAAGGTGATCCCTCTCTGTTCTCAAGGAGATCCCTCTCATCTCCAGATTCGTTCACACGCGCTCCTCCTATGAAACGGTCGGTCTCCGCGTCACGGATGTGCATGTTGTCGGCTCATAACGAGTGATTATGATGTTGCGATCCTTACATGGTCGAATACGGTCGAAATGCTCGCGCATCTAATTAAAACAGGACACGCTGATAAAGTTGACCCGTGAAACAGCGCCCTCTTTTTGCCCATACCTCAACCCCTGATGCTGTAATTAAATGGGGAAAAAAATGCATGCCGTGAAATGAAAGACTGATGTGCCCCTGTTTCGAGCTTAATCATCATTTCAGCCGGTTTTTATTTTTTTATTTTTTATTTTTATTTATTTATTTTTTTATTTAGTCTGTCCAATTCTTTTTACCCCGATTTTCTCCCCAATCTAATCGTGTCCAATTCCTCCCCGTCACTAGGGTTTTTATGAAGCAGGAATGAATCCCCAAGGCCATCCCTGACCGACAGTTCTGCATTTTATTTACTAATAAATGAGCCGAAGTCAGTGATTTATTTTTCATGACAGCAGTGATGGGTAAACACAGCAGGGAAGTGCCTAATTAAATATGTTTTATTAATGCATCAGTAAGGCGCATTCGTTTGTGTGAGTTGCTGGTCATTCAGAACAGCTCCAAGACAGGCCCGGTTTGGGGAACTCTTTTTCGGGACAAAGTAGCTGCTCTGAAATTCATTAAATGGACTATCTAAATGAAAGATGATTTTGATACTAGGTGGTATCAAAAAGTTTCGAGATCTGCTCTGTTTACAAGAAAGTACTGGCTTGCGTCTTCGTTGCGTGTACATCTGACTTGCGTGCCCACGTCCGGGAGCCATTCGAAGGGTGTTTGCATCAGTGCATCATGTTTTTCGTCATTTTTGCGCATGCATGAAACCCAAGTGAAGCTAGTTTGTATATTTTTTTGTGGGTCTTTTTTTTTGCATTTTGTGTAAGATTTAGTGAAGACATAGCACTATTACTCCCAAGTATGTTATCAAGACCGGTAGCAAGAATAAAACGGAGCCACTTTCAGTTTAGATTTTTTTTTAAAGCAGTTCCAAAAGGAATTGAAAGTTAAAGTTAAATGAGATTTAATGTCTATTTATTTCATATTTTACTTCATTTACATGTCTTTTCTAAATGTTTTGATTGTTTTTAAATGCAAAAAATATGATTATAGTGTTGGAAATTGGTAACATTGGTCATATTTTTGTGTGGCTGGAATGGATTATCAGCATTTACATTATTTTCTATGGGAAACTGCGTTTCACAATAGGAAATTTCCCCTTAAGAACACGCCTCCAGGACAGATTAAAATGGATGTAATTACTTGATCCTTACTTATTAATACTTTATTTTTATCTGGTGAGTAGGGTGGATGCGGAATTTTTACGACGATCATTATGCACAAGTTTGCAAATGTTTTCGACATTTCAGGGGATGGATCTTGTTTAGGATCTTCTTGATCTCTTTTCGTCTTCCAAAGTTCTTCCGTTCTTGAAACGCACATGACCTTAAAACACTAAAGCAGCATCGCTGTAAACTTGCTGAATCATATCAAAGTCTCTGAGGCAGATTTTCCCAGTTTCACACAGAATTTCACGTTCGCTCTATGTTCATGATGAAATCGCAGGCATGGTAATTCACTTGGTCGAAATAGCACCAGTACCACAGCTCTTGATGTACACAGGACGACGCCTTTTGGCACACTGACTTATGAAGGTCTGGGCATGCAGATTTGAGCTGCCATCTGTTTGCCTGTTCCAAAACTAGTCTTGAAACTTTTTGATACCACCTCATATCAATACCTGTTAAATGAGCAAGAAAAGGACAAAATTGTGCAGCAAGTAGCATTGGTGTCCCACACCTCTAGGGTCCCATGTTCAACTATACTGTAAGCTTGGGTTACTGTCTGAGGTTTGCACATATGCCTTATTTTCACATGGGATTTTTCCTGATTTCCATCCGTCTCCTTAAATCATGTTGATTGGTGAATTGGTAATTTGATGCAAATGAGTGTGTGGATCGAGTGATGGATGGTGTCACATACCATGATGTTAGAATGCACCATGGTCCCATGATAGGCATTATCCACCATGATAAAGAGATTACTGCATATGAATGAATGAGTTAATTAATAAAGACCATTTCTATCAAGGATGCAGACAAAATAGAGCAGTAGTTGGTGAGGAAGACATGAAGGAAGCGGTTGCTGTTGGAATAAATTGTCAAAGGCAGCCAAGAAAATAGTGAGCAGGTGGATAAATGTTTAATTATTGATTTGAGCTGTGATTACTTGTTGGGAACCATGGTGATCAGTGATTATTCATAGGGAATACTGTCAATCAATGATAAGTCATTGGGAACACTGGCGATTAGAGATTATTTATCAGGAATAATTAGGATCAGTGATCAGTCCTTGAGAACAGATCGTTGACCGTTTGATCAAAAGGAAGCAATGGTGATCAGTGATTGGTTGATGCAGCCAGTGATGGGTTGTGATTGGTTGATGGGTAGATTGGTTCTGGAAAAATGCCTGACAGTGACTGTTGTCAGTACTTGGTTAATGGAAAAATGGAGATTAATTGTTGGTTGATGGGTATACCGGTGATTAGTGTTTGATTAATGGTAAAATGGTGGTCAATGATTGTGAACACTGGTGATATGCAATTTATTAATGGAAATATTGTGGTCAATTATTGGGATCACTGATGATCAGTGATTGTTTAATGAAAAAAATAATGGACCATGATTTATTGATGCAAACTCTGATTGATGCAATCATCAGGCATTGGTTGAAGGGAACCATCCTGGGCAGTTGGATTCACCTCTCTAAACTCACTTAATCAGCAGCTGTGCTGGGAGTTATAGAACTGCTTCGAGTGCAGGATAGGCACTGAAATATGCTCAAAAAGTCATGACATTATTTGTTGATAAATGAGTCTAAATGTT
>JAQQZS010000012.1:6937382-6952507 GCA_030068045.1 Platyallabes tihoni
GGCCCTTGCTCTTCTAAGCGCCACCTTATCTCCCGCTTTGAAGGCAGAGTCTCGGGTCCTCAGAAGTGCACGCACTTCCTCAGTAATCCACGGTATAAAGACATGATTTGATGAATTGTGTGTGAAAGAACTTGACTGGCCCGCACAGACTCCTGAACTCAACCCCATCAAGCACTTTGGAATGAACTGGAAGGGAGATTGTGAGCCAGGCCTTCTCGTTCCAACATCAGTGCCTGACCTTATAAATGCTCTACAGAATGAATTCCCACAGAAAAACTCCAAAATCTTGTGGACAGCCTTGCAAGAGGAGTAGAAGCTGTTATACTGTAGCTGCAAAAGGGGGACCAACTCCATAGTGAAGTACATGTATTTGGATAGAATGTTATTGCAAGTTTGGCCAAATACATTTATCCATATACTGTAGTGTGGATAACAATATTGGTTTAGGCAATCTCTTTTCTGAATATTATTGTTTCAAATAATTGACTTTCAAAGAACATTCTGTAGGGTGTTTTGAGAAGATTTTTAGAATGTGTCTTGAATTTCCTACATATTTAAAGCTGTAAGGGCATTAACACATATATTATGACAGGACCCATTTTTGATAGCTAGAAACTATGTTGTAGATAATGAAAAAATTAGCAATTTTACAGCTCGCTAAATAACGTTTTTATGTTGTAATAATATTCTTTCTTAACTGTGTTTATATTAAGTTACAATTTCGGCACCGGTTTCTCCAGAAACTTTTGTCATGCTTTTCAGGGTAATTATGAGAAATGCCAAACACCGATTTTAAAATATGTTTTAAAGGCAAAACTAAATTATCTAACTATTATCTATATCCCTTATGTTACTGCTAGATAATTTTAAGCATACATGTGATAGTCTTCAAAAATAAGGAAGCTAACTTGTTATAAATTTATGTTAAATTATGGCAGAGAAGATGTTTAATTAGTGTATTTTACTCACCTGAACGCTTAATGCATTATACTTTAAAATACACATGCTTTATAAAATAACATGCTGTTATTTTTGCCATCCAATTATTATTATTATTATAATTTTTTAACATTTTTGCTATCTCTATCTCTAACCCCAACTTTCATTTCATCTATAATTTCAACGTAATTTTCATGATGGACTACAGCATGCAGCAGTCTATGAATATAAACAGTGTATGCATTATGATTTAGGTGACATTTTGTTTGCTGGTCTGATCCGAATAAAATATACATAGGCATTGTCTGAAGTGTGAAAGTCCAATTTCAGTTAAAACACGTTCATGTTGTGTAACCTTAATGAAAATGTAGTGCAGTGGAAAAAATAGGACTGGAGCCAGTGTTTTTCCTGCTCTTCGAGATTTTTTTTTAGGCAAGTAAGCCAAGAGGAGCTGTAAGACGAAACACTTGGGCTTTTTATAGCAGGCTTGGATATAAGATGAGAAATAACAATATTAAAAGGAGCATTAAAATATAACCAGCTTAAAGGACTGCTAATTAATAGAACTTAACATGAAATACTGTAAAGACGTCTTATCGGAAATTTAAGTGCTTATATGAAAAAAAAATTGTGGGTTTACATTCCATGAGGCGTCTCTCATGTTGCTAGCTTTCTATGCAGGGAATATTACATTATGAAATTACTAAGCTTACTTAATACATGTGGTAATTATGGTGAAAAGTGTTAAAAAGCATTCAGGTCTTGGAGTCTAGAAATACTGCAAGCTAGTCTACAGTGAAATCCCATTGATCTTTATTATTCTGGTAATGCTTTTGGTAATTGGTGCTTTTTCTCAGTACATGCTGAGCTTGTTTAGCTGTTTAACATCTATTTGATTATTTGTTTAATATAACCCAAGGATATAATTCTTTCCATAGTAATTATTAATTTATTTATTTATGGTGGTCGTTTGCTTGATTTTATCGAAACATCGAATGTACATATATGAGTGGATGTTGTAACAAGGAGCGAAGCCAAAACGTCGCAGAATCCCTCTAGTGTCTGGCTGCAGTATAAATTTTAGCCCCACTTACTTACTCGCATGTTTCTTCTCCACCAACTGTTTTCAGGAATAATGTTCTGGCATTTTTACAAGTTGAATTGGCTGTAAAATCTTCAGCGTGAAATTCTTTACAGATTTTTTTTCCCTGATGAGTAATGATATTATAACAAGCAAAACAAGTTAAGTAAAGGAATTGTATAAACAAAGGCATACATTTCATAACACTTTACAATTGACTGTATGAGTTTTGCAAACACTCAAAATATCTTGCTAAGGTCAGCCACCCACTGCACTGTCAAACTGAGCTGAGGATACAAGAGCAGTTTTTCCATTTTTTAATAATATTATTGACTTCAAATACTGACTTCTGTTTGAATTGTCAGTAAGTACTTATATTACTTTAACCAAAATATATGCACAATTTAGCATTTTGCATGTTAATTAATAGTCATGTACCACTTTGATTTAGCCGATGATACATTTGAATTGTGCCTTTTGATTATTTCAAATGGGCACTTGCACTAAAATAGGTGAATCTACTGAACATACTCTTGATCCAAGTTTCTACAGCATATACTCCTATTTTTGCGAGGTGGAAACTCCAAATTAGACTTCAAAAAGGCTTTGAACACGCGTCCCCATTTGTATCCCCTTCAAAAGTACTGGAACAGCAAGGCGGTTTTGTTATTGTTACTGTATTCTTAATATACACAACAAAGATGTCTAATGGCTTTAAGCTCTTGGTTTGAGCTCTTGGTTTGAAGTTTGCATTTGTTGTTTGAAAAGGACAAACCAAAATATAGACTAGAAAGCTGCTTATGATCTAAGTTGAGAAAAGGGGATTATTATTGCATAAGTGTTGGGCATAACCAATACTATAGTTTGGAATGTCCATAAAAAGAAAGAAATCAATGAAGAAAGGGAAACAAGAACAGCATGTGATGGCAGGACCTTTGTGACAACTGTTTAAGAAAAACCTAAGATAAACAGTCAGTAAAATCATCTATATTTTCCACAGGGCAGGGTTGAGGTTATCACAATCCATTGTTCAAAAAAGACTTTCAGAATAGAAATATAGAGGCCACAGCACATGAAGCAGGCCACTCATCAGCAGCAAGAATCAGAAGGTCAGATTGGAATTCAAAAAGAAATGCAGAGTTGAGCTACGACATTTCTGGAACCAAAATAAGTGATCAGAAGGCCAGTGTACAGTATGGAGAAAGAAAGGATCAGTTCATGAATGAAAGCATATGCTCTCTTTTTTTGAAATACAGTGGAGGTATTGGCTTGGGTCTGTTTCGTTAAACCTGGAGCAAGAATACTACTCATTATTGATGATGTTGCTCATGTTGGAAGCAGCAGAATGACAGAATCCTTCTGTTTGGCAATTTACTGAGAAATACACTCACTTTATTGGGTAGAAATTGGTCATGCTGCAAGACAATGACCCAAATCACACTGCCAACACAGTAAACTTAGTTAGGTGGGGGAAAAAATGGAAGGGTTTAGATTTGGCCAAGTCAATCACCCTACTCTAACCCAATACAGCAGGCACTTCACTTCTTGAAGATGAGTCTGAAGAAAGAAACCCCAAAGGGGTATGTTTACATACTCTATACATAACTATTAATAAAAGTGGCTTAAATTCTGATCTGTTTTCTCATATTCATCTTTGGATCTTATACCTGAACATTGTCATTGTATAACAAAAACAAAAGAGCTAGCATTGCTGTTCCAATACTTTTGAAGGGCACTATCATTGAACAAATCAGTCCCAGGAAATTTCTTCAAATCCATGACCACGCTAGACCCTCATAGCTCTGGAATCTCTATTTAAACACTACTCACTGTTTCAAAACCAATTTTGTGTTTCAATTAAAAATCCTTAATAGTCTGTGTGTGTGTGTGTGTGTATGTGTGTGTGTGTGTGTGTGTGTGTGTGTGTGTGTGTGTGAAGGATGCGGACTACTAACATCACTTGGATTCATTCCAACTATTTCATGCATTATACAATTTATTATAGTGTTTTCCCAGCACTTGGAAAGTTGATAATTAGCTGATTAGTTAAATTAAATCCAGCACATTGGTGAAGAGAAAATGTTGAATGGCATGCATTGGGAAGTTGAGAATCATTGGATTAAAACTAGAAGCTTTCAAACCGTTTCAGGGATAAAACACAGCTCCCCAAATCCCTTACAGATTGCAGTACAGCTTTAGTTTTAGTTTATGAACATAATCCAACCATTCAAATATTAGGCAAAATAATCAAATACAGATTGCAGCATTACATATTTATTGTACCCCTTAGTGCTTTTAATGTATGCTATATAACTGTTTTGTTAAAACTCTAGTTTTAACAGCAAAGTGGGCATATTGTTATACTAAGGAAATAATAATTATACAAAATACTACTTTGATAGTTAAAAAAAAAAATCTTTATTTTTAAAAATAAAGACTCTTTGTATGGTTAATGGTTCTAGTTTGGAACATAAATCTTTTCTGAAAGGAAACCCCTGTTGTAGGATTTTGTGTTTGGATTCCATTACCTAAAATGTTTCCCACTTATTAGTACAGATGAGCTATAAAAGACAGGTGTACCGTATCATTATGACTTGGAGTTCTTGGATACTAACTGGTAGCTTAGACTGCAATGATTAGGCACATACTGACTTTATTACATCTGAAGTTTTTAAGAGATGTGTAGGTATAAAATTCTCTTCATGCTAACACTGTGGTTATCGGTGTGGGCACATTCGAGAAGATGCTATCATGATACTTAAACCTAAATTTATGTCAAGACACAGCCACACGTGTCCAATATATTCAATAATCTAGCTACCTACAGTAGCATTAGCGCATCTTGACTCTTGATGTATGGCAAACTACACTCTGTCAGTTTGTTAAACCAATCTACTGTAAATTAGCCATGCTGTCTAACTAGCAGGTAGAAACCTTGTTAAATTCTTAGTGAGCACACCAGTTTCTATGATATGATAGTTAGCTGCTTAGCTAAGAAATGGACAATACAAAGAGCACAATTAGCTGAGCTGTTGCTATCTCGTGGTGGTTTGGAAATGTTTCCAATTCAATTTCATCCTGAAAAATTTACGTGTTTAGGAACATCTTTCGGGTTCTGACATTGAACAGCACAACACAATGCTTTGATTTTGTAGTCATGATGCATCTGTTTAGTTTTAAGTAGGTATTTCTTATTAAGTCAGGGGTGCTTGAAAACTTGGATTTTATTACCTTAGTCCTTGATAACTGAGTTCTTATGTTCCTGAAGAATCCTTTGTATCAGTTAATCATTATGCCAGTAATAAGGTGGGTTATTTCTTGTTAAGGATATAATTTCAGATCTTGCAGGGCCGATAGTGCTGGAGCTAAGATTAGATAATATAATATGAATAATAGTTCTGTATCCAAGTCTCCATTAGTGAATGGTTAGTAACCTCAACAAAGTGAACTTCATGTTAACTAAAATACATGCTGTACAGTTGTAGCTACTTTCTGTTGTTGTTGGTCTTTCGGCTGTTCCCCAGCAGGGGGTCGCCACAGCGGACACTTGGTCCGCACATACAAGATTGACACAGGTTTTACACCGGATGCCTTTTTTGACGCAACCCTCCCATTTTACCCGTGCTTGGAACCAGCACTGCATCCAGTGACTGGGGTTTGGGCACTGGCTGGGAAGCAAACCTGGGCAGCAAACCTGGGCCTTTCGCATGGCAGGTGAAACACCAACCACTGAGCCACCAGTGCCCCCAGTTGTAGCTAATTCAGTTATACAGTAGATGGCCATACTATCTGATATCACCCAAATGAGGATGGGTTCCTTTTGAATCTGGTTCCACGTAAGGTTTCCTCTCTCATTTTGTCTCAGGGAGATTTTGTTTGTCACCATAACCTCTGATTGCCTCATTAGAGACAAACTGATAAAGTCATCAATTTATTCCTTTTTTAACATTTCTATACAGAATTTTTCATTTCTGTAGAGCTTCTTTGTGACAATGTCCATTGTTACAAGCCCTGTACAAATGATATTGAATCAAATATCCAAGTAATTAAAATTTAAAGGGGGGCACCATGGCTCAGTGGGCAGCACTGTTTCCACAGTTGAAAGATGTGTTGTAGATTAATTGGTGGTTCCAAATGGACATAACATATGACTAAGTATGTGAGTAAATGTGTTCAGTAAGTGTGTGTGTCTGTATCCTGTGATGTCAGTAGTTATACATTGGATTCCTGATCAGAAAGTCACAGGTTCCAACCCAGTCTTTACCAGACCGCCATTGTTGGGCCCTAAATCCTCAACTGCTCAAATGTAAAATGCGATATAAATGTAAGTCGCTTTGGATAAGGGTGTCGGCCAAATGCCATAAATGTAAATGGGTTTGCACCTCATCCAGGGTTTTCCCTGCCTTGTGCCCAGAGCTTTCTGGGATAGACTCCAGGCCCCCCATGAGCCTACACAGAATAAGCAGTATGGAAAATGTATAAATGAATAATCAAAGTTATTTCTGGAAATAAGAATCTTAATAATTATATAGACATTTTAGAGCATGCAATGTACAAAAATATTGGGGAAAAAGACAGGCTAATAATTACAATTTTAGTTTTGATTTCTAATAATCCCAAAGTAAGAATTATTCGAAATTTGCCCATATTCAAGATATTTTACTTGACATTCATGCAAAATCAATGATAGAATGACTCAAATGTGGAGGACAAGTAGAATAGCGCAAGAGAACCTGGAGCGAAGTGACACTGCAGGTTTCGTTTGATCTGGTTTTGAACTCAGATGGAGGAATGGGATTTATTTCTATGACATGTGGAACTGAACAGAGGGGAAACGCTCAGTGGAATCTGACATCATGCAGCCTCTCTAAGATGGGAGAGAGTAAAAATATGGAAAGATTTTGAGAGCCCTTCATCCTGAGACATTGCTTCCATTTCACCAGACTTTTTCTTCTTCTCCTATTTTTCTTCTTCATGGTATTATTTTTCTCCTTCTTAAATGATGATGGGGTCAAAACCTTTAGATTTACTTTTTTTTACTTGGTGTTCTCTTTTCTGAGTGCCAAACACTTGTACACTTGTCTGTACCTCCTTAACACACTCGTTCTCTCTCGCTCTCTCTCCCAGTGGATCATGTGAGGAACTCATTAGTCTTGTGTGATGCTTTAGCTTCAGACAGCTGGATGGCCTCCCAATTAAGAGCAGAACAAATGCTGTAAGTGTTGGGAGAGCAATTCAGTTCTCCGGTGCAATGTTTCAGATCACTACAGCACTCTCTCTATTTCTCTCTGTCTCTCTCTCTGCCTTATGAAAAATTGTTTCATTTTTGGCAAAGGTAGTCCTCTATGACCAAAGGTCAGCTGTGTCGTCGGGCAGTGTTAATCCTTGGGCCATCCTCTCCTTTGTGGTGGCTATTTTTGGGCAGTTTTTTTTTTCATGCCCCATGTGTTCTTCTGCTGAGTCACATGAGTTTTGGGTACACAACTGGTATGTTGTAATATCATAATTGATCTCCTGGAGATCCTTAACATGGTTCTGGCATCCAGATGATTTAGGTCCCTCGTGGAGCTCCGGTATGTTCACCTTTCCTGATGGATGCTCTTATTCAGGAGGGATCCCCACTGTTTAGTGCCATGATAAAGAGATGTGCTGAAAACAGGATTCTCTGAAATCCTAATTAATCCCTTTTAAAGAAGGAAAGGTCCAAATAGACTTGTCCTAGCTTGTAGGGTAAATAATTACCAGGGCGGAAACGTTGCCTTTATAATGATCATTATCTTGACGAGCATTAATTCCTTATGTGAATAAGAGGCGTGGCTGTATGTTAGGCCACCAGATCCCTGACTGCGAGCTCAGAGAGAGACACATTGCTGGGATTTGTGCATATTCTGGGCAAGATCTCAGTAATTGTTGATCAGTATTTCTCACTGTGTGTGTTTTTTTTTTTTTTTCATCTGGTCCCGTTCAACTCCGGATGGAAAAAAAAAAGAAGAAGAAGACTCATGTTATTTTTACTTACGGTTGCTATGACAACACCTCTCTACTGAGAAAATGTGTGGTTTAAGTTTGCTCATCTCTGGTAGATAGCCTGTCTTTCTGAGTGTTTGATTATTGATTCTCGCTCAGATGGTTTTAGGGTTTTCTGCTTTGCTTGTCTTATAGCAACACACTTTTGTGCTGTATTTACATCACATATTACTTGGAATTTGCATGTTACATCATGTTTACATATGCGTATTATAATAGCATCATATACACTGATTCTGCAGTTTACAGATTTATGGTTAGAAAAAAACTAAACATTATTCTTTTAAAAATATTTGTAACTCCCACATATTAATAGACAGTACGATAAGAACGAGCGCAGAGCAGATGAGTTTAAAATAATCATCCTTAGATACAGCATACACAGACCGAACCACTGTGAGAGTGAACCATTACTGAAGAAATAGTCCTCCTGTCTATACGCAATTTTAACTTGGTACGTCAGTACAAGAGTTCTGGATTCTACATTTTTGCTTCAGGTTAAGTGCAAAGAACAGCCATAACAGTTCAATTAAGACATTTTAGTCATGGCCACTGCAAGACATTGATTTTGAGTTTCCGAGGCAATTAGGTTTATGGCTGAAATATCCTGGGATTCAATAAAATTCATGATGCCATCAGTTTTCTCAAGTGCTGTTAAACACCAACCACAAAGCAGCCCCAAATCATCAATAAACCATCCTCATATTTTATACCTTGTTGGGGTTTTTTTTGCTTTAAAACACTCCACCTTTTCTGTCAGACATTCTGTTTAGGACTGTAACAACACATTGATTCGATTTATGATTTCTGGCTTCCTGATATTAATTAAATTCTCAAAAGTCGGCTAAAATGCCTGACTTCCACTGCCTTTGGTGATATTTGAAAGCTACTAAAGAGCTCCTTTTAATCTTTTTTTTTTATGTAGGCGTGGTGAAACCCTATAGCGTATAATGCCTGTGAGTCAATGCAAACTGAAACCATTTGACTTTAAGATTGTAGACCTCGCTGACTCTCCACGACTTCAAGGGATGGTGTCGATTTTTTTTTACATCATGTCATGGCTGCTAAGTTTCATTTTATTCTCATTTGATCACAACACATGATAGGTAATTGTCGATGCAATAATGTTATTAATGACTTTTTAATGACAAACAGCTTGTTAAAAGGGAAATGGCATCTAATGGTTCAGTTTTAAACCTACAGAGCTTTGTGATTGTAACTGCAGAAAGCAACAAGACATGCTTGATTTGTTATGGACATTCCATTTGATCCAGTTAGGACCAAGTTTTGACTTTTTGTCTGATGTATTAATGTGTGCTTCATTTTTTTTTTTTTTTTTAGATAATCCTGATATCAAACAATGCTTTCTGAAGTATGTACAGTACACCAGTCACTTTTCCACAACATAATCCTGCCACCCTCATCCGTCATGGCTAGGATCGTGTTCTTCAGACTGTTTTTCCTCCAAACATAGAACCGATAATTGTCAAACGTTTCAAATTTCGTCTTACAAAGGGCTACACCATCATCCTGGCCTGTAAAGTTCACTTTTTTTTTTCAGCTTCTTAGAACAGTTGTCCCTTTTCCGCCTGTTTCTTTTTATTTATTTATTTATTTATTTGTCTTGAGGTTCATTTGAACATTGCAGAATATTCTCTCAGGTTCTGAGAATTTAAGACTGCTGAATGATGACTTTGAATTGTACACATGTTTGTATAAAATGATTACTGCATTATTTAATTAGAACAAGATGTATAGGTGGATGGTGGTAGGCAGTTTGTACGGTATAGACGGCTTGTGCTATTATACTGAAGTACTGAAGCATCATAATCATATACACGTTTTGGCTACAACCCATTCGCATTGGGACTAGAAGTGCTGGATGGATGGACCACGATCCAAAGTAGTGCTCCTTACATTCACACAAGAGACAAACAAGAAGCGACAAGAGCTACTTGTCGCTTGCTAGCGTGAACACAGAGTTATTTCCATCCTTTCCCATCCTCCTCACCATGCGGAGGGCGGACAGTATCCTCGTGTGTCCAATTCCTGGAAAATGTCCAGCAGTTCCTGTTCAACTGTTGAATTACTTTTTTTCCTTTCACAAAGGCTCTGATTGTGCTTAATGGTATTTCGAAAAGTGCTGCTTAGTATTTTTATATCCATTACCTGAGTTGTGCTGGCCAACAGTAATCAGCTGACTGTTTGGTTTTCCTCAACGCTGATGGATTGTATTTCAAACAGAATCTGACGATTTATTTACATTGCATTTAAATTTACATTTAGCGTGTATAACGCGCTGGACCCGGTGCAGCGGGTAGCGATGCTGCATCAGAGCTTCAGGATGCCCAGTTCTGGTTCCTGTCTGTGTGAAGTTTCCCATGTCACACTACTAGTAGGTCGACTGGCTACTCTAAACTGGTTTAGACGTTGGTTTACTCACAAGGTTGTGAGTTCACATCCCTTGAGCAAATCTCTTACTGCTCAACTTCTCAGTTGTATAAATGAGATAAATGTGCAGTAAGTTGCACCGTGTCAGAGTGTCTGCCACATACCGTAAATGTGACTGACTGTGTACAGTATTTGTACAGTGTACCTATCGAATGTGCAGTCTTGCTACAGTACATGGTCAATGTTTCCGGATTCCTATGGCCTCCCAAAAAAAAGGATAAATGAAGCATGAAGATATGAATGGAACATAAAGATATACTTTTAGCATGGAATATATATTTTTTTTCTACCCTAACAAAACTATCCAATCTCTGAATCAGAAAGTTAAACCTTTATTCGTCACCTATACATCACTGCACAGTGAAATTCTTTATTCTTCACATATCCCAGGTTTGTTAGTAGGCTGAGGTCAAAGCGCAGCATCAGCAGTTATACAGCAACCCTGGAGCAGACAAGGTTAAGGGACTTGCTCAAGGGACCAACAGCGGCAACTTGGTGGAGCTGGGACTCAAACCACTGACCTTCTGACCAGTAACTCAAGGCTTTAACTCACCGAACTACAACCGCCTAGAAATGTATCTTCAGACAGTGTTTGCAAACTGTTACAGTTAAACCTTAAAGCCACCCAAGAGAATGAAACAGCATGCTGTTTTCAAACCTGTTAATGTGTCGTCTCTATTAAGGGAATTAGGCCATTTTATTAAAAAGTGCTAAAACAGCTGTAAAGCACAATCTCCCAGAAGGTATTGAAAGTGTGGAGGGGCAGGACAAAACCATTAGTGCTTGTAAGTTTGTTTATCTTCCTTCATCCCTCTATAGCCTGTGATTTTTCCACTCATGTGACTCGGGTGGATTCTGTGCTGTGACAATTTAATGAGGTCTGCCGTCACCACTGCAGGAGAGAGACAGAAAAAAAAACATACGTGGGGTGTTTAAAGCAAATATAATCATGTGGTGGACTAAAGCTCTTTTATTTTATATTTAAAATTATTCTTAGTTAAATTTTTTTTTTTTATTGCCATAACTAAATATATAGCATATTTATATTTGCTTTCTAATATTGAGTGTCAGTATGATGCGGATGCCAAGAATGAAAACGTATTCTCACGTATTTATTTATTTAAACAGAGAGATGTGCCTTTTATCATTACAATTTCCACCCATTACGATTACATCCTGAAAAACATATAGGACAGCGCGGGGATGGCGGCTTAATGGTTAGCACTGTCGCCTTGATTCGATTCCTTCATCGGGTTTGTGTGCATGGACTTTGCTAGATGTTCTCCCCGTGCTTGGCTAATTGCCGTTTCCAAATTGCCCGTAGAGGGTCCACTGGAGAAGGAAATGGCAACCCACTCCAGTATCCTTGTCAAGAAAACCCCACGGAGGGCATCTAGGAAGGCCTGGCGTGCTCTGGTCCATGACGTCACAAAGACTAAACAAAAACAACCAAACAAAGACATCACTTATATTAGTTTCCTTGCAGTTTCTGTGGCTTGGCGTGTAAATCAACCAGGACAGAGAGATTAGGTCTACACACTATAATGTCAGTGTCTAATCCTGCTTTATTTATTTAATTTGATTAATTAGAAAGAATCATGCAGAGATTATAATAAGCAATAACGTGCTACAGCATGTAAAAGATGTAAATGTTATGAACGGGTGATGACACGGTGTTGTGCGCAAAAAAGTGCCGACCGCGTAGCCAGGCTGATAGCGCTTCGATTTGGGTTCTGCCACATTAAATGGGGACGTCCCCTGTATTCACAGAGTGTCTGCCTTCGATACGACTGCCCTGACAAATTACCCTGTCACTCCATCACCGTCCCAGCTGAGCTATTTATCCGCAGTTGGCACGGGGAGCAGCGTAATGTCGTTTCGGACCGGTTTAATGCCACCTCACGCCCTGCCATTTTCAAAACACATGCAAGCGGAGATGTGTCAGAGATTTATATAAATAAATCTAGCAAGTTTGTTAATCTTTACTGTTTAATATGCAAGAGGATAGCAAAGGAAGATACCAGAGAAGAAGTACCGCGTTTTACAAATCTTATAGAAAGAAACTGATTGTATTTTCAACTGCTTTTTCACTTAATTTCCATGTATTCATGTGACAGACTTTTATACAAAGATACTGGCTGATAATGGAGCCAATTATATTACAAATGCCGCACATCTTACCATCAAATTACCAGAAATAAAAAGAATGAGTGCTAAGCATTCAGAACTGCTCAGCATTGAACTCATTTTGCACTGTTAGGTTTTTGCGTCTAATTGGTCAGAAGGTTAATAAATAATTATAATTTCAAATGATTCATTGTTGATATGTTTGTCTTTTTGGAAGTTATCAGAAGCTTTTTCTCTACGTTTTCTTCTCACTCACCCATCGTCTATACCGCATTATCCTGTATTCAGGGTCACGGGGGGCCTGGAGCCTATCCCAGGAGACTTAGGGCACGAGAATCCATTGCAGGGCACACACACACACACACTCACACACACTACGGGCAATTTGGAACTTCCAATTAGCCTAATTGGCATATCTTTGGACTGTGGGAGGAACCCACCAATCATGGGGAGAACATGCAAACTCCATGCACACAGACCCAGGGGCAGGAATCGACCCCGAACCCTGTTGGTGCTAACCACTAAGCCAACGTGCCACCTTAAGTTTGTTCTTCATGATACTATTTATTCTCTAACAAATTCCTTTTTTTTTTTTTTTTTAAGAAATAGCTGCATTTCCTTTATATTGAGACGACACGACTAATTGCACATAGATTAGTTGTTCAACTGGTTATGTGACTCCTCATGGTACCCAATTTGCTGTAACAGGGAAGTTGCCACTATGGAGCTCTTGAAAATATAATTTTATTATGATGTAAAGTACATGTGACAAATAATTTAATATTATTATTTATACTGAATTATTGGCTTTATTGGTATAGACTTATGTATACTATAAACTATAATCCTGATTAAGTTCATTTCAGTTTTATTAATGTGGAAAGTTCCAGAGGGTAAATACTTATACAGTACAAACTGATTTAACTATACATGATTTATTTCTCATTTTAATATGTGGGTGTTTTTTTGTTTTGTTTTGTTTTTTTTAGGATTGAATGCATCATTTTAAACTATTGAAAAATAATAACAATGTTGAATATTCAATTATTATTCAATATGTTTTTTCGAAATCTTTATGAAAATACTACAAATGGCCTGAGGGTAAGTCTACACCCTTAGCCTCATTAAGGATGAACTCATTTATAAATATGCATGAGTATGAATCTGAATATGCAAATCGTATTATCACACAGTTACAAAGGCACACGAGAAGAGAAGTAACTGTCCTACAGTAACTGAATGACGTGACCGATGGTAGTAGATGGATCACGCTCGACTCTTTACATAACTGGTTGAGGGAGAGAGGGAGTAAAGACTAAAAACGCAGGATACGTCCACTGATTTGTCTGTGTGAGGCTGTGAAAGCAGAGTGTGGATACGCATTTGGGATTCACTGATGTCGTAGGAGAGTAAACAGAGCCCAAAAAGGCATTTACTACCATCTGTGACCAGAGCAATTATTCACTCATTCTGCACCGAAGCCACGAGGCGAAAGTCAGACCCAGGTGTTCCTGAGCACGGCATCTGCCCTTAGAAAACCAAAGGCAAAAAAAACAGCCTTTATTTTACCAAGCACTCAAATGCCACTCCTCACTGCGGTGCTTTGGTTTCATTTAATCCTGAAGAAGGTTCAAGAACAGAAAGGCCTGATGAAAAAGAATCTAAAACGCCTACATACATACGTAGTTCTAATACAAGATTAACTAGGACCGGAATGATGGAAAGAGAAGAAGATGGAGAAGGAAAGGGAAAAGCCTCTGTTCCGAAGGATACCACATCAT
The DNA here is from genome assembly GCA_030068045.1 of Platyallabes tihoni. Taxonomy (NCBI): domain Eukaryota; kingdom Metazoa; phylum Chordata; class Actinopteri; order Siluriformes; family Clariidae; genus Platyallabes; species Platyallabes tihoni. The sequence continues at coordinate 6,951,789 of JAQQZS010000012.1, forward strand.
CTGTCCTACATGGTGGATTCAGTATTGTAACATGGTGAGTATGAGTACCAATGGAACCGAGTCACTGGTGTTTACTGATGGTACGACTGCTGATGGAAGTAGCAGGATGAATTGTGATATGTATAGAGCTGTACACCGAGCTGAGACTCAGTAAAATGCTGCCAAACTGGCCTTCACAATACAGATGCATTAACAACCCCAAACATACCATGAAAACAACCTGAGGCAAAGAAATGGAATGTTGCTTCCGATATGTTGAAGACAAAACTGAAGACAGAAAGATTCACAAAGAAGCAGCACCTGATATTATAACTTGGATAAGTTATAACATCCGATAATAAAAAAAATAATCCTAATATTAAACAGTTACTCTTGATCTTGTGAAAATAAAGGGGGTGGTAATTCCTAAATGGTTATTGTCTAAATCTTGTGTTGACTCCCTTGAGTCAGGGCTTAAAGTCTACACTTCAATCAGTGTGTGTGTAGTGTGTGTGCTGTAGTGTGTGTGTAGTGTGTGTGTGTGTAGTGTGTGTGTAGTGTCTGTGTAGTGTGTGTGTACTGTGTGTGTAGTGTTTGTGTAGTGTGTGTGTAGTGTGTGTGTAGTGTGTGTGTAGTGTGTGTGTGTAGTGTGTGTGTAGTGTTTGTGTAGTGTTTGTGTAGTGTGTGTGTGTAGTGTGTGTGTAGTGTGTGTGTGTGTAGTGTGTGTGTAGTGTTTGTGT
>JAQQZS010000012.1:6956654-6970292 GCA_030068045.1 Platyallabes tihoni
CTAAGGCTCCAAGTCCCGTGCGACCCTGAATACAGGATAACGCGATATAGATGATGAGTGAGTGAGAGTGAGTGAGAATTTAATTCCCAGTGACAAATTATTTATAATTCAACAGTTCCGACCAAGCTGTCTGATTGGACGAGACGCATTCCACGAGTACTGATTATAGTATATTTAAGTATATGTATGGCTCTGCGTCACAGGGGTTCCAACAATCATTAATTTCACTGTTAATTGACACACTTTAATGATTGACACCATTTATAAAAATTTATATTAGACAAAGATAACTAATTAATACAAAATGCAGTTTTAAATGATGTTTTCTTATTAAGGGTTTGGAATTAAATCATCATTTTAAAACTATCTTCGTGTAATATTAAAATTTGTTTGATGATCTCAATCAAATTAACCCTACACCTCCCTACACAGAATACTTTTTTTTTAAATAAAAAAAATAATATTACTCAAGTAGAACTAAAAAGTAGTCATCTAAAATATTACTCAAGTAAGAATAACAAAAAAAAACTATTTGTTGAAAAGATACTCAAGTACTGAGTAACTGTTTCAATCATTTTTTTTAGAAATTATAATAATTATATAATATACTTATATATTCATAGACTGTTACAGTAACATTATATGTACAATTGAAGTTAACATATAATCACACAAATATGAAAAAAGCATTCCATAGTAGTAAAACTACTCATAGAAGTATGTTTTTTTCAAAAACTTACTCCAGTAAATGTAACGGAGTAAACGTAATTCATTACCTTTACTGATCCACCTCTGATCCCCAGTTATACCAGGGTGTGCACACTTATTATAGTTTTTCTATTTAATCCCAAGCTGCCCGAAATGATTCCATTTGTTTTTCAGCTGAATTGTACAGGTTATAGGTCTACAATAAAGTGGGAAAAGGTTCTGAAATAATTTATAGTTTTTTACATTATAAAAACCTGCCGCAGTCCGTTGGTGCTTGATCGGATTGGGATCTGGGGAGTTTGGAGGTCAGTGCAGCGGCCTGGAGCTCTTTGCCTCCTGCACCTTGTGCGCAGTGAGCTGTGGTGCACTGGCTGTTCTGGTCAACACTGACTTTTTTGCTGACTTGTGCTGCATTGGCTTTTCTGTGTGATCGGACCAGACGGGCTGGCCTTTGGCCCTCAAGGGCATGGGTGAGCCTTGAGTGGGCCATTAGTGATGGGAAGTTGTGATCATTTTAGTGACTTGGTTGTTTGAATCTCGTTCATCAAAATAAACAAATCTTTTTTTGGAGTCATTTAGTTCATTTTGCTCTTTTGATCAGAAATAAAATGTTACATCTTCAATAAACAGACCCCCAAACATGTTTACACACACACATCTTGGCTATAATTCCGGTAAAAAAAACATTACAATACAGCTAAGGACATATTATGATTAACAGAATGAGTATCTCACCTCTCATATCTCCTGGTCCGAATCGTTCGTTCTTTTGTCACGTGAATCCCATAGATGCAGTGATTAGCCTGTTCCAGTGCATTACACAGGAAACAGAATTGAGCTGTTCTTCTCATGAGTCTTCTAGTCCGAGTTGTTCGTTCTTTTGAATCTATTGCACTGCATAGCGTCTAGGGGAGTCACATGACAAAAGAACGAATGATTCGGACCAAAGACTCAAAGGTGACTACTCACTTCTGTTTCCTGCATATAACATACGGAGGTTTTTGTGATGCTTTGCGCATGCAGTAGAAAATAAACAAATCACTCTCCGAGACGACTCGTTCTTCTGAGTCACGTTAAAGACTCGTTCAAAAAGAACAAATGATCATGAATGACCCATCCATCGTCCTGTCACCAGTTGATCGGTATATAATTGAATGCTTAACGTTATGTGTTAATGTTATGTGGTGTAAACTTACATTTTATTGTAATTATTTGTTCCTTTTTTTTTTCTAAATGTATTTTTTGTCTATTCTGGGAGGCTAATTAGCAGTGTCTCCTCATCAATCTTGGGAACCCTGGTACACGCAGCATGGAGCCGGTCTCTCACACAGGGGCTGTCCCTGAGATTTTCCTTTGCTGGAGCTGTGTGGGTGCTTGACTTACGTATTTGCCAAGGGTGCTTTTAAGTTTAGGGTTTCCCATTAACGTGTCGGTCGGCACAGTTTAATTCCTATTGCGGCGTCCCACATACACACACACACACAGACGTGCATGCTCGCACGCTTGGTGACATTTACAATGTCATTCTGTGTTAAACACAAAACGAGATATTCAGCTCATACTGTAGTATATCGATCCAAGGTTTACAAGCCAGCCTATGTAAACACACCTGTAAGGTTCTGCAAGAGTTTGGCCCGGCCCGACCAGGGCTTCCACGCACACACACACGCAACCCGTAAACACGCTTATATCATCAGAGATCACAAAGCCATGCTGGTTACCCACAGTGTCCTGTTACCTGAGACCTAAAGTCACATTAATAAGCATCATATTGAAATAAGCACCAAACGCAGAGGAGGAGAATCACACACACATACTCTTACGAATTTAATTAGAAAATAATAACATCCTTCTTTTTCCCCCGTAATGTCACTAAGCTCTATCACATGGTCCTGTTTATTCAGTACAGTTTTAATGGAGTATAGGAAGCACAGATTGAATTCACGGACAATTACACCTATTTCACTGGGACTGGATTTATTTTTAAAACAGCTTTTTTTTTTTTTTTTTACGAGAGACAATAACAGCTGTATACATTGTAATATTCTCTGTGCTTCAACACTACATGCTCAACCATAAAACACATTTAAAGTCCCTAATTTGTGTATTATCCATAGATATTGTTTCTAGTGGCGGCATGATGGCTTAGGCGTTCGCACCTCCAGGGTCCGGGTTCGATTCCCATCTCAGGTCTGTGTGCAAGGAGGTACTCTGCTTTCCTCACACAGTTTAAAGGTTAATTGGCGTGCCTAGTGTGTGTATGTGTATGTGTGTGTGCCCTGCAATATTGGCGCCCCATCCATGGTGTCCCCCGCCTCGTGCCCTACAGTAGGTCTCCTCGGATAGGCTCCATCCCCCCCACAACCCTGTATACAGTATAGACAACGTTGATTGTTTCTAGCCACAAAAACAAGACATTTAAAGTAAATATTCATACTGAAACCAGGGACTTATTGTATGTTTTTTTATTGCTATATTAATGATGACTTTAGTGATTCTGCTGATATTTTGTTGATTGGTCTTGTATTTTTATTAATTCTGTGGGAATATCTGACAATGGAGATTTTTTTCCCCACCAATTTTTAAACCTAAGAGATAACGATCAGGTTCCTCTGCTCTTAAATATAAAAGAGCAAGAGCGTCTTCTGTGATTACATTTCACCTGCAATTATCAACATCATATTAATGAGAAACCCAGTATAGAAGGATTGTGGCAAAGGTTCGGCTCGGCTGGGTAACGATCTACAGGGTGGACTTGATGGCGGGATTAGCATTAAAGTTAAAGCTTTGGAAGCTAATCTCTTTGAGCAGATTGAAGCTGAGAGAGCTGGACAGACTAAATGAATGAAGTGCCGCCGCATTGCTTTTCGGAGCTTGAGATCCAGCTCTCTAACGTCTGTATTTCTGTTTTGACCTGTTTGTCTTTCTCTGTCGTTTTCAGGACTACACCCTGACCATGTATTTTCAGCAGGCGTGGCGGGACAAGCGTCTCTCGTACTCGGAGATCCCTCTGAACCTGACTCTGGACAACCGCGTTGCCGATCAGCTATGGGTCCCGGACACGTATTTCCTCAATGACAAGAAGTCCTTCGTGCACGGCGTCACGGTCAAGAACCGCATGATCCGCCTGCATCCCGACGGCACCGTGCTCTACGGATTGAGGTAGAGTTTTTTTTTCCATCTCTTCATCATCTCTATCGAACCGGCGCACATCTCGAATCGATACTCGTGTAATTCGAGTCATAATTCAGCTATACATTCTGTTCGCAAACTTTGAGGAAGCACCTTCGTTGTTCGTTCTTCGTTCTTCTGTGTTCCGATAAACGTTTAGATTCTCTTTTTTTCTTTCCTGATGCATTTTAATCAGCCCATGCCAACATCTATATTTATTTAGGATGGATTATCAGCTGCTATATTTGTTCAGTCTGTCAGCATGATATGTTCCTTCAGACATTTAAACATCTGCATTGCAGCATATCATTCAATGCTTACTGTATATGGTGCAAGAATCAATAATGAAGGTAATTCATGACGTTCCACTGCGTGAGGGTTTATGTAAGATAGCGCGTAGTTTATGTAACCGCGGCGCAGGGATAGGACATGTTTTGGTAGGGGCGCGCGACGGGCGACGGGAGAAGAGACCATCCCCTCATGAGGAGACCTTGGAGGAAAAAAAAAAGTGAATGTGGCCTGGAGTGTGTGAGCTTCCCTATTAGCACCGCATGTTTCTGGAGATTGTCTGGCAATGAGAAATGTTCATGCACAAAGCAGGGTTTCATTTTAAAAGCGGTGTGTAATCAGGGCTACTAATGGAGTTTTCTCCTTTCTGATGTTGGGGCTTTAGTGAAAGCCCCTGTCATGTTGCTGGAAATGGGGCACTGTTTGAAGCACCAGTGAATGTGTGTGTGTGTGTGTGTGTGTGTGTGTGTGTGTGTGTGTTTTAAAGTGAATGATTGCCTGTTACTCCACAGACGCCCTGCTTCCTAAGCATTTAATTACCAGGAGATGCTCAGTTTGCCTATCCGACAGCAGAAGGCAGATGTGATTATCCTGTTCCTATACAATCTCAGCTAATATCCTTTCCAGGTAAAAGCTAACAGGCCCTGACATGCAGCCATGCGCAACACAACCAGGCTGCTCTCACTAGGGGGTTGTATCTCTTCTTATGAGATTACGAAGCACATCTCAGTCAGATGTAAGAAGTAAATATTTAAATCAGACAACGAGTTAATGTGCCTCTTTTTTTTCCATGCAGCAGCGTTTTAGGTTTGAAAGATCGGTAGCTTTAAAGCATGGACAGCCATCCATTCACTCACTCACTAACCTTCTATACCACTTTATCTTGTATTCATAGTCACAGGGGGCCTGGAGCCTATCCAAGGAGGCTTAGGTCACGAGGTGGGATACACCCTGGACAGGGTGCCAATCCATCACAAGGCACACACACACTTATTCACACACTACGGGCAATTTTGGGAACACCAGTTAGCCTAACCTGCATATCTCTGGACTGTGGAAGGAAACCGGAGTACCTGGAGGAAACCCACCGAGCACGGGGAGAACATGCAAACTCCATGCACACAGAGACGGGAATCGAGCCTGGCCGGGAATCGAACCCGGCCCCTGGAGGTGTGAGGCGACAGTGCTGACCACTACACCACCGTGCTGCCTATCCATCCTTCAGTGGACTGAAAGTCACTAGACGTCCCTCTCTCGAGGGATTGAGCACCTCCTCCTCCTTGAGGTGATGGACAGTAACATAGGGCACGTTTTCTCCCAGGGATCATCAGTCACATACTACACTATAGGCCACGCCTCCTTTAAAGGATCGAAACGCACATACAGTAAGCCATGCATTCTTCAGTGGACCTGGCAGTCAAATAGACCACACCTCTCTCACCTTCCTTATGGGACTGACCTGCACAGCTGGGTCATGGGATTGTCAATCACACAGGCCACGCCTCCGTCACAGGAATAGAATTGTAGGATTGTTACTCTTTAATGGCACTGCAGTGGTAATGCTGTAAAGCTTTGGGGGGACAGTTTTATTACGTACAGTGAATAAAAGTTAATGATGTAAAATTAAGCCATCTAAACCTCACAATATAGTGATTATATAACTGTAGTAGAGCAAAAAAAAAAAAAAAAAAAAAACCCAAGCGGTGGTTTTCTGCAGCGGTCATTACATACGTCCCTATTGAGACCAATTGATGAATTTTTACACCGCGAACTCTCACTTACTGCGGAACACAAGCACTCCACTCTCGCTGATGTAACTCACATCGTACTCTTTTATCTGATTTTCCCTTTTGCATAAATTTTTAATGCAGCACATTCATCACTCCACGTGCTTCATTTTCGCAGAAAGACTCAGGAATAATGCACAGCACCGAAATGACACATTATTTGTTTGGGAGAGTGCGAAGATGACACATGGAGGTGTGAGTGGGCTGGATGGAGTGTGTTCCAGTCGCTTTTTGGGGTTCGCAGCGATTAGACGCAGCTTGTACAAAACACGCCGCTATTTATAGTGGACGTCAGTCCCTTTGCGTAATCTCCCATTTCAGTGCTATTAAACGGACCATCTTGTTTCGTTGTGGACGGACCCGAGGAAGATGACGACGATGACTGTGACTGCCGAGGGGTACCGAGCCTGCTGGGTAGAGACTGTGAGATTAGTACCGCTGTCTCTCTCTCTCTCTCTCTCTCTCTCCTCAGAGCATCCATTCAGTCAATAGAGGCTTAGCACGACAGGCCACTGAGTGTGAGATTAGGAATCGGACCAATATTGTGTTTTTCAATGTTGTTGAAACAGACATGTTTAACTTTTTAATACTTTGACAGAAAAAACAATATTTGGATATTTCGGGGCTGTTTTTGCTGTTTAATGGATGAATATAATCAGTGGCCAAAGTGTCAAGGCCGGTCTAGGTCTAAGTGCTGGTTTCACAGAATGAACCGAACTAAAACTCCTGTAAGATTTAAGAAGTTTCTGTAATGCTGATCTGATTTTGTTTTGCAATCATATGTACAGCAAATGTGAATAAAAAGCCAATTATGTGTAAGTTCATGACAAAGCTGATTAATGTTCAGTGACACACAAAATTCAATAAAAGGTTTTTTTTTCTTGGGCTTTGTCGACTTTATCTTAGGTGTCACCAAATCAGATCATTTGCTCCGGCACAGGTTATATGCTGGACGCCTTTCCTGTCACACTTTCTAATGGCACTGCAAAAGCCCATAGCTTTGTGATAATTTTTCATGTGCATGCCGCGTACTGTATTTATCCTATATCCTACGTATTATCCTCACTGACACTTTCCCACAAGAACTAAAGTACAGCTGGCAGTAACACAACATAACCAGCTGTCTCATCTTCCAAAGTCATTGTATTGACTTAAAACTATGATTGTGTGGCTTTAGGTTGATGGAACATAACAGTATTTTTGATTGGTAATTTTTGATCTCACAGTCTCCATCCAATTAAATTAAAGGATTCATTGTTGTTTACTTCCATCATGCCACCAAAAAGTAAATTGAAACCTTACACAAATCATTTCAGTTTTTGGACAAAGTGATGAAAATAATAATTCTTTGGATACATTGATTCATCGATTGAAACTCGGATCCATGGTGCTAATTTTATTGGCACCCAAGGTACTATGTATTCACTAAATCTGGCACAAGATGCAAAAAAATAATGCAAAAATGTAAACTTCGTAAACCAGCTTTGCTTGGCTTTTGACTGACGCAAACAAGTTTTGAACGGTTCCTGGACGTACGTACGCGCAACTTAGCCGGTATAAGTTGCGCGTACCTGTATTCCAGTTGACTTTGTTTACTGAATCTTGCACACAAAAGGGCTCTAGATAAGACTTTTATCACGACAGTGTGCTTGAGGTGTAGATCCATCAATAGCCAACTCGGTATACAGAGTCACAAGACAAGATTTAAGTTTTGCAAGAAATTTGCATCGGCATAAGAAGCATTTTTGGCCAATGAACGAACAGAACCGAAATGCTTCGTATGCGATGCTAATTTCTTAAAAACTTTCATTCTTAAGGCGAAAATGTGTTAAGGAAGGCATTTGTATTTTGAGGCTACACTGTATATGCAGTATACAGTATATTTCTCAAAATACAGTACACATGTAGAACCGATCTGCTACAGTATCTCTACAACTCACTGGCATTTTTTATTATAGTCATAACTATTAAGATGCAAACATACAATGGTAATTGATTAAAGTCCAGCTTGGATGAATTCTTAAATCAGAATCAGAAATCAGCACATTGATTTATTGTGGGACTCATTATTTAAAAAAAAAAACAAAAAAACATTGTTTAAAAGTATGTGCATCTCTCAGACCCATAGTTTTGATTTGAAAAATGATCACTGGTGAAACCAACATTGGTGACCCAGCAGTGGACTCGGCACCCTAGAGCCTCACCCGCCTGAGCCACCACCGGAAAGCCAAAAATGTCACTAAAAGATAAAAGAAAAATCGCAAAAAGCGATGATTAAACGGTGGGTTAGGAGTATCCTCTAAGTGTGATGTGCAGTAAATCTCTGGGTAATGTTGCATAAATTCTGCAGCACATCCGCTACCGTAACTCGCCCCTCAATTATCGGGTGCAATTACTTTTATCCTCATTGAATGTCTAGCCTTCTTTGTCTTCATTTCAGAATGAATTCTGGCTTTCTTTCTTTCATGCCATTAAAAAAGAAATGACAGAGTCTCACACTTTTGTGAGCAATTTACAAATAGTGGCCTACATACAGTTCACATACAGTTTGATAAATCAGCATTGCACATAATGATTTAGAAAATGAATAAATAAATAAATAAATAAATAAATAAATAAAAATGTTCTTTCCTTCCAGCAAAAGAACCTTTCGAAAGCTTATTGGCGTGTCTCAGGCGATTCACCAATCAGACCGAATTAGAGTTTCCTAATGTTGATATAACAGACCTGTTTGTCTTGGTGATATATTTGACAGAAGTCATATTTGCATATTTGTGAGCTTTTTTTTTTTTTTTTTGCAGACGTAGAATGTAATCATTGGCTCTTCCCTGCTAGAAGCTGGCAGCGCTCGATGAAAACACAATGAGCCATCCAGAAAGGCAAATCAGCCATGTCATGCATCATGTGCCAGTGTCCACATTGACATATCAAAATAAACTATGCTAAAGTGGTGTCACTTAACTGAGGACTTCCAGAGGCCTGGAGCTGATCTGTCCCTGCTGTGTCTCTGTCTCCTCTAGTCCTGGCCCCTAATCATTGTGTGCTAATACTTACATGACAATTCATAATGTTTATTGATTTTTTTCCCTCTTGTGACTCTGTATACTGAGTTGGCAGTTCGATGGATCTACATCTCAAGCACACTGTCGTGATAAAAGTCTAGTCCAGAGCCCTTTTGTGCACAAGATTCAGTAAACAAGGTCATCTGGAATAAAGGTGCGCGGCATGCCTTGGGCTGTACACCAAACCTTGTGTGAACTCTGAAAAGTGCAGCACTGCAGAAGGACTAGCAGAAAGGAAACACAGCCACTTGAACGAGCTAGACTCTCTGCAGATATACGTAGGAAAGACCAGAGATTATGTCATTTTCAAGTGAGGTCACTTAGACACGATACTGTGTTCTTCTTTGTGCTGTGAAATGACTTTTTTTGTTGTTGAAGATATCAGTACAGATGTTTATTCAGTTGTAGCATGAGACTTCTATCAGTATAAAGTACAGTAAGTCAAACAGATTTATTATTTTGATCCAGACGTATTTCATTATATTAAATGTATGTACTGTATGCCTGGCCAAAAAAAAAAAAAAGTCGCACACTCTAAGATTTCCTCACCCGTGGCTTTAATTATAATGCACAACATGGTGGCTGGTTCATGTGTGAACTTTCACAATCTGCGACCTGGAATACAGCTGTGCCATCAGGGAAGGAAAAACTCCATAGAAGTGATAACTTGGTCATTCAGTACATTCAGGTCATTTTATTGTCTCATACCGTTGCTGAGTCTCGACCTGAGCAACTGAAGCAACCCCAGATCATAACACTGCCTCCAGAGGCTTGTACAGTGGACACTATGCATAATAGGTGCATCGCTTCATGTGCTTCCCTTTTTACCTTGACACACACATCAGTCGGGATTTGGTTCCGTCTGAACTCATCAGGTCACATGACCTTTTTTATTGCTTCAATCTTTTTGCAAAATGAAGCTTTCTTCTGATTAGTCTCACTTCCAAGTGGTTTTCTTATGAACACACAGCTGTTTAGTCCCAATCCTATAAGTTCTCTTACTTTCACATAGTTATTGTTTTTACTGTTGATTTTTTTTTTACTATGCAACTTCAAGTGCTCCATGTGTTTGTGATCTTCATTCCTGATTTTCTTAAAAATTTTTAAAGAAATTTGACGATTCAGCACTTTCTTTACGGGCGTTAATAATGTGTTGAAGTGTTCTGAACTCAGTTCCCGTAATTTCTCATTAGAGAAATTAGGTGAATCTCATTAGTTGTTTTCTTCGCTTGCTGCAGCTCAATAATTTGACCCTTCTGAAATGGTGACTTTTTTTTGCCAGGTGCTATATTATTGTCAGAGAGTTATCTTAAGGGGAATTACTGCCAGCTTAATCAACAAAAACAAATCAGTAACTAAGACTATTTAAAAAAATCTTATATATCCTCAAAAACAAAAGAGAAATTCAGAAACTTTCTCTTTTTTTACCTTTTTAAATTCATGAGTCCAAAATGAAAACATGCCTTGTGGTGGCCAAGTAGCTATAAGGGAATAATTATTTAACACTTAGAACTACTGAGTTGTAATTATTATGTGAAATCTATAGCTGTATAAAAAATCTGATAAAATGTTAAATATGTCAGGTGAGCATATATAATTTATGGTGTGCTGGTGCTTGCATAAAACTTCAAAATACAGTACAATATTGTGCTCTTTGAACACTGGTGGTCCAACGCCTGTTAACGCTCAAAGATCACAATGCTGGTCCAACATTGCTATTAAACATGCTACTTTGCCAGTGTTGCATCATTGCTGTCAGAGATGTTGACCTGGTTTTTCAATATAGAAATGATGGTGACATAAGATTGGCATAGCATTGGCATAACATCGGCAGGAGGTTGACACAATGTTAAAAAAGGCAAGATGGCCACCCAAGATTGAAGGAAAGCTTGACAAGTTGTTGCCCTGATGTTAATACAACACTGACGTGTGGCATGAGATCGACACAACATGGACATGATGTTGATAGAAGATTGGCACAACATTGACATATGTTGACACAATGTTGAAATATGGACAAGATTGACAAAACATTGGCATAAAAGTGACACAACATTGACGAGAATGACAAAAATTGTAAACATCATGCATGATGTTAAAATAACATGGGTACAATGTTGACATGAGATTGACACAACATTGACCAGACGTTGACAAAACATCGACAGGATGTTCTCACAAGATTGACACAATATGGACACATCATTGGCACAATGTTGCTATGAGAAGGACACAATATTGACATGATGTTCCCATGATGTTGATACAACATTGACCCAACATTAACCCAACATGCATTGACACAACATTGGCCAACGTGGACAAAAAATTGACCCGAAGTCCGCACAGCATTGACGCAACATTTATACATATTCGACATGCTATTGACACAGCCTTGAAATGATGTTGACATAACATCGACAACACTGACTCGATGTTGACACATTGACGGGACATTGGCGTCCTCGATACAGCTTGGACAGAATATTGACAGTACTGTAAGGGTCAAACTCAGGAATGGAGGATAAAACAAGTCTCTCAAGAGTGAAAAATATCTTTAACATATGCACATGGAAATGAGAGGGAAGAGGCGAGGTACTGTATTAAAGCAAACAGGACAGATGAAGAGTACGGATAAGGAGCAGGAAGAGGAAATACAGAGAGAGGTGCGAAATGAGGGAGAGAAGGAAAGACATGAGAGAAATGGCTAAAAACGAGGAGAAGATGAAGAATTAGAGATAACAACCAGGAGCCAGAGAGGGGAGATTAAGATTCAGAGGAGCAAGTGTGGGATGTAATGAGAGAGGAAAGGGGAGATTGAGAGCAAAAGAAATTGGGGGAGTGTGGTACGTGAGAGAGAGGGAGAGAGAGAGAGAGAGTTAGAGAGAGAGAGACACTAGTTATGGACTGGGACGAGATGGGAAGAAAATGGAGACACAAGAAGTGAGTATTAAACCTAGTCAGAGGGAATTAAATGTGAAAAGAGAGAGAAAGACCAGAAATGAGTGCTAAAAAATTAGAAAATGGCAAAATGCAGGAGAGTGATAGAAAAGGAGAATCAACCTAAATCATTCTCTCTAGTAATATTTAGTGAAAGGAAAGGAGAGGTACACTGTAAAGGATTTGTGGAATTTCCACAACAATCAAGTATAATATTTTAAACTTGCTTTACAGTTCAATACAGTCATGTGATAGTCCAGGAAACTATTTATACTAATGGCAGATTATACTGTATTACCATACAGTTACATTAATCATGCAAAAATAATATCATAATATAAAGTAATATACAGTAGCATTAACTTTAAAACAAAAAGCACTTAACAAATGAATTTAACATTTTATTTTGGGTTAGCGGCATGGTGGTTTAGCGCTTTACACTTCAAGGGTACGGGTTTGATTCCCATCTCAGGTCTGTGTCCATGGCGTTTGCATGTTCCTTAAAAGCTTAATATTACAATTATTAAAAGCGCTATACAAATAAAATTGAATTGAAAATTGAATGTTCTTGGTGGGTTTACTTTGATTTACTCTGGTTTTCTCTGACAGTCCAAAGACTAATTGGCACTTCCAAATTGTCCATAGAGTGTGAATGAGTGTGTGTATGTGTGTGCCCTGTGATGGATTGGCACCCCATCCAAGGTGTACCCTGCCTCATGTCCTAAGTCTCCTGTTATAGGTCCCAGGCCCCCAGCAACCCTGAATACAGGATAAAGTGGTATAAACAATGAGTGAGAGAGTTATTTAGGTTGATTTAAAAAGCATGGATTCAGATACAGTACTGTGCAAAAGTATTGAGCCCCCCCCACACTCAGTTCTTCATAGTTTGCTTTCAAATAGCCAGACTTTCTTGTATTTTGAATGTAGTCTTGGGGAATACTTCTCCAGCATTTCTGGTGGACTTTTCTCGCTCTCACTTTCAGGCGCGTCCACACAAACTAGCCTCATAAATAAACAAAGTAAAACTTCTTACCTTTACATGAAGTGCACTGTATATACAAGTATTAGCTTCAGATTAATCAGCATACAGACATATTTCTTGATTCTAAAATATTGACTACACAGTTCGCTGTTGGAGAAAGAAAATCCAAAACTAGAATTTTGATTTAAAAAAAAAAAAAAAAAAAACATTTTGGAGTGTCCAGTTTCCCCTTTCATCTGTCCAATGCACCAAAAGTCAGAAATGATGTCATTCTTACTGGTGAATTGTTCATTTGATTTTTGACACAAAACCTGTACAAAGTCAATATCTCTGATGTAATATTTGAGACAAGCACATTTCAATAATCCAAATTAACAAAATGAATAGAGAGAATCCCCCAACACTGGTCAACGCTAGACTGTATTCACTCACCTGCACCAAACTGAACCTCCTGTACCAAACAGTATTTTACGAATATGTACTGTATAATGTTACACCCCTATTAAATATATAATACATTATAAACGACGTTAATATTACTTAAAGTAATTACCTGCTGTCTCAGCTGCCAGTAAGATAGTTTGCATTTACAAGGTCATTTTTTTTAAGTGAAGGCTCAAGAGTACAGTGGTGTGAAAAACTATTTGCCCCCCCTCCTGATTTTTTATTCTTTTGCATGTTTGTCACACAAAATGTTTCT
>JAQQZS010000012.1:6970392-6982233 GCA_030068045.1 Platyallabes tihoni
CTTGTGTTATCTTTGACTAATAGTTAAATGTGTTTGATGATCAGAAACATTTTGTGTGACAAACATGCAAAAGAATTAGAAATCAGGAGGGGGGCAAATAGTTTTTCACACCACTGTATATCAAAGTGGATGGAAGAGACAGGGATGAAAAAATGAGAAAGAGATGAATAAAGACAGAGAAAATATGGAAGTATGGGCTAAAATGTGTGATTAGAAACAGGAAGAGGCAGGAGGAGATTGACAAGGAGAAAAGTACAGGAATGAGTGGGATGGAAGACAAAGAAGAAAGAGAGATGAAGGTATAACAAAGTCAGGATATAGTAATGACAGACATTGAGTGAGGGCGAGAGAGATAGAGATAGAGGAAGAGAGAGAGAGAGGAGGTGTGAGACACTGCTACGCCATCCAGGTGAGTGCCAGAACACACTTTTAAAAAGAGCGGCTTGTCATTCAACACCGCATTCCCTGCCATGGCAACCACTTGCTCTTCAACGATACACACACACAAGCATGGATACATTCATGGATGATGACAATGATGACGATGTAGCTGCTTCTATAAATAGGCTGTTATTTTTACCTCTGCCATCTTGGCCTAATTTCCTCATTTCCCCTGTGCTTCCTGTGGACGTGTGATTATTGGGAGGTGGATTAGAAGGCACAGGAGGGCTGCAGGGTTTCAGCCTGCTGCTTTCAGGTCACACGCAGCTACAGGGGGACGCAAATCACACTCATATTTGTATTCATCATATTCATATACTGGGCTTCTGGAACCCTCCTGAAAAGAACGTACACTGCAGTCTGTCTTTTCATGGAGGCTGTTTAAAGGAGGAAAAAAAAAAAGCAAATCCATTCCCACTCCATGTCTTATTATTATAATGTCAATAAATAACTTTTTGTTCAAGGTGTTGTCATGGAAACATAAGGATGAGGCCTCCAAGCCTTTGGCATCACTGGGTTTTGCTTTCAGACCTACTGCTTTTTTAGCTCAGAGCCACAGTGAAAATAAGGGAGAATAGTTTCATCATCAACATCAAAATGTAGCATTTTTTGAGTGTTGAAAACACCAACCTGATTCTGTCAAACAAATTTTATACTTCATTAGCCATAGATGCAAATATAGGCTAGAAGATTTCTCAGCTTTGTTCAGACTATCACTAAATGTGTCATATACTCGCACGTGCTTTATCTTGTACACAGGGTCACAGAGGGCCTGGAGCCTATCCCAGATGACTTATGGCACAAGGCAGGGTGCACCCTGTATGGGGTGGCAATCCATCGCTGGGCACAAACACTCACACACTACAGAAAATATGGGAATGCCGATTAGGCTAATCTGCATGTCTTTGGACTGTGGGACGAAACCGAAGTACCTGGAGGAAATTCAACAAACACAAGGACAACAAGCAAACTCTATGCACTCAAACTATGGGGGAATCAAACCCGGGACCTGGAGGTACAAGGCAGCAGTGCTAACCACTATGTCACTGTGCACTTAATAATAATAATAATAATAATAATAATGGATGTAGATGGCTATAATGGTAAACTAAAGGTAAAATCTATATTAACAAGCCGGGTCATAAACAGGTAGAAGTAAAATAAAATAAAAATAATAAAATCCCCAAAAAAGCCAGGAAGACCATGAGGAAATACTGCTCAAAATTGCACTTTTTAAAAAACAAAGTATGATGAAACCTCTGAAAGAGCAGGAGAGAAAGAGTTCTTGAAATCAGCTGAGTTGCTTGGACATAAACAAGAGACAGTTGTGTTAGAATTCAAGTGAGTAAACTCTGGGAAGAAGAGTTAGGATTGGGATGGAGGGTAGTGGGAGGCGGATGAGACAATACAGTAGCTCAGGTCAAGGGTCTCAAACCTGATCCAGAAAGGGCCGGCTGGATGCAGACATTCATTCCAGCCAAAGCAAAAGCCACTCCTGATTCCACCTTTTTAATTAGTCATTCTTGGCTTTCAATAGACTACCAGGTGTGGCTTCTGCTCGGTTGGAATGAAAACCTGTACCCACACTGGCCCTTTCTGGATAATGTTTGAGACCCATGGCTGAGGTGTCAGCAGGCAAATTTCTCAAAATACTGAATAACTAAGCAAATATTTTTTACTCAATAGAAGCTAGTAGATTATATCGAAATTACTGCAATTTTGTCTATTCATATTTCTCGTTTAGATTTAAAGCATTTAACAGATGTATTTATCCGGAACAGCTAACAGAAGTGCTTTGTAGTATCCATTAAAAAACTCTTAAATATGTTTTATTTGTCCCTGGAAGGATGGAGGGTTCAGTCAAAGCATGCTAGAGGTTTAAAAGGAACCTGGTGCAGAGCAGGGTTTTAATGAGAGTCTTATATTAAATGGAGGCTTGGCTTAATTTCAGTTTTGCAGGCAAGTTTTGCAATGTTTAATATCTGATATGTGCAGCTACAGCAAGCCAGTAAAGGAAAAGCAATGAGGTGTGGATTGGGAGAACCTGGGAAATCAATCAGCAAATCAAGGGGTGATGGTGGCAAAGAAAACTCCCTGATATGACAAGAGGAAGAAACCTTGTGAGGAAAACCAGTATGACCATAAATCAATCTCTGCTATGTCCTTGTGCTATAATCTTAGGTAGGGTTCAATTATACTGTATAACAGGAAAGTTGTTCAAGTCGATATCCACTAAAATGCATTTTCACTGATGGAGGTTTTGGGACTAAAATGCATTTTCACTGATGGAGGTTTTGGGACAAAAAGTGTGAATTTCAGTCCTGAACTATTGAGTGACTTCACATTTTCCTAAGAACAGATCTATTCACAAAAGGCTTTACTAGATAAATAAGTTTTTAGCCTAGCCTTAAATACTGAGACTGTGTCTAAGTTTTTGGAAGACTATTCCATGACATTGGGGCTTTTTCTGCCCCATGCTATTCCATAACATGCTATTCCATAGTTTTAATTACACAAGGTACTAACAACCAGCATGTACCCTTTGATTGAAGTAGGCATGACGGGTCATAAAATAGTTGCAGTTCACACATGTACAAGACCATTTATTGTTTTCATAGGTCAATACCATTATTTTAAAATCTGTGTGAAACTTCACTGGGAGCTAGGGTATTGTGGATAATATGGAACGGGGTGCTGTGCTCATATCTTCTAGTTCTAGTAAGGACTCTAGCTGCTGCATTCTGGTCTAACTGGTTCTTGTTTATGCACCAAGTAGAACATCCAGACAGTAAGGCATTCCAGTAATCCAATATATATCAATTCCTTCAGGTCGCATTATAAGATCCAGACAATATTACTTTTTTCTGCATTGTTTTATGAATAACCTTCAAATCAAATCTTCCAATAAGCTGAAATACCAGAGTGATTTGGGAATTAGATTTGGGTATGTTACCCAAAGAGGATTCCTATTAACCAGTGTTTTCTTAATAAACAGCTCTTGATTAATTAAAAGACACAGAAGTTCATGGAAATCTTTTACAACCTACGTTTTATTTTTAAATTTTGCACCTATGCAAAACTCTGCAAATACATATACATTTAAGTGGAATTTTAAATACTCTTTGTTACAGATGATACAGAGCCACAGATTTCTGTCACATGCTGGGAGATGCTGTTGATGGCAAGTGTTTGTGCAGATGGAAGTGTAAATAAGACATGGGGGGACTTAATAAAGCAATTACTTTTTTTAAACACATGTATTTTAATGCTGCTCTCAAGTCTGAATGGTCTGATCATCACTTTGGTTATATGAATTATAGATTTTAAAAAGACTTTAAAGAAGGGCAGCACTTTAGCTTAGACGATAGTGTCACCGCTTCACTGCCCCAGGCTCCCTGGTTAAGCCCTGAGCTTAAGGTATTGAGTAAGATAGTCTAAGAGTCATTACTAAAAAACATCCACTAACTTGAGTTTTATTATTATTATTTCTTAAATTATTGCCAGCATTAAAAAAAGTAACACATCTCTGATGCATTGGCAAGTCATCCATGGGGCATTCATATCAGCCACTCAAACTTTAATCTACATCTTTTACTGTTGTTGATATTTAACAGACATACATCAATGTTTCATTGAGATGGGGCAGTGTGCTCAATTCCTCACTTAGCTCCAAAACCGTGTTATTGCACCTAGTGGACAAATACATGAACTGAAACAAATGTTATCAGAAGTCCATTGGGGCAGGAATTATGTTGCCACATGCTCATGGAGAAGCAGCGGACAGAACAGTTAATAGCCACACTGAGCTAGTTTAAAAATACCCTGAGGCAACTATAGACTTGTTTGTTAGAATGAAATCTAATACAGTGAAGACAGTACAGAATGATTTTTGTTGTAAGTATTTGTTGCAAAGATTGGGAGAAGGAAAGTGGATCGTCTTGGGGTACAAGAAAGGCATCTGTCAAGACTCTTTTTTGTTCTGGCACCTAGGTGATGGAATGAACTTCCTTTATATGTTTAAGTCACTGGCTGTCTTCAAAAGTTGACTTAAGCCCTACATTGTGCTCATGTACTTGGGGTAAAAAAGCAAGAAAACAAACAGATAACAGGGATTTGATTGATAGTACTGTTAGTCAATAACCTAGTGAACCAGTAAAAGGATGTATTTATTGATAGAGACCTTAAAGCACTTCTGTAAGTCACTCTGGATATGGATAAGGGTGCATGCCAAATGCTGTAAATGCAAATGAATGATTACTGTCTGCTTATCAGAAATTCGTGTGCACCCGAATGACATTGTTTCCCTACACAAAGAAAAGCTATTTCTATGCAAAGCTAGTGTCAAATCGTTTATGTGGCGTTCGAGATGGAAGCAGTAAATGATAAAGAGCTATAATACTGGCTCTGCTGTGTTCATCTCATGCACAGGACCCTCTTTTGCTGTATTAAACAGTGGTACAGTACATATAAAACTGCTGCTGCTAGACTATATGCTTAATGACCGTATGCTGGCTTTTATGTTGTGACTCACTACTCATAACATAAAAGGCTATAGGATAAATCATCTGTATAACACTTCAGCTTAATTTCATTTAAGAATTAAAAAAACAAACAAAAAAACAAAGCCCATGATCACGAGCGGCTGCTGGATGCCTTTCAAGTTGCACTGTTTAGCTGTTGTTGCTACGGTGATGTGAGAAACTTGTTGAATGTCTGACGGCAGACTGCAGTCCTGCAGAACAAGGCGTGACTAGGCTTGTTCAAAAAACATCCTGTGATTTTATTAGATGAACTGAGCTATGTGCATGAAGCTTCACATGTATTTTCTTCATTTTTAAAAAATCTGAAACTATTTTAAAGAGCAGTGCAAGGATATATTACGATATGATGTAGTATAATATCAATATGATTTTAGCGTCCAATCATGTTTGTAGACCTGATATCAAGATGTGATTTAACTACAGTAGAAATGCCAATATTAACATGTGAATGCATGTTCTTATGCTAGAAATTTTAACACATTGCTGTTTTTTTTACGCAAATTAATCATATGAACAAGTTTGGCCCTAATGGCTTCCCATAATCGCAGCATGGTTACATGATTATGTGATAATGGCATGTTTAGAGGAAACATCATCATAAGATGCCTGAGGAAACATCATCAGGTCTGTTGACCGAAACCAAAGTTGTGTGCGCGAGCTACTTTTAAGGGGAACTATTTTTGCGAGAACACATCTGTGTAAGATGTGGGAGAGGTGGCTCAGGCGGCTAAGGCTCTAGGTTGTTGGTTTTCATATCTGAGAATACAGGTTCGAGCCCTGCCATTGGTAGGTTGCCACGCTCTACATTACCCAGCCACTACACGCAGTGCCATTCCCATGTTAAAGTTTGAAATATTATAAAACCGGTTTGTCATGCATATCTTTATTCCGGCATTGTACATTTATAATACAAGTACATCTGAGAATCTTAAAATTGTCGTTAATCACAGGCTATGACTGTGATTAACTAGGTTAAACCTTTTAATCGATTGACAGCACTTCATTTTACACACTTTTATGTGCATGTATTTTCAAACCTGCACCCCGATACATAGAAATGGCATGATTAGATTTCTCTTTCTTCTTTTTCATTTCACCCACTCTTAAATAAGAGAATGCATTTTGAGCTGAAAAAAAAATAGCTATGTTCTAAACAATCTGCTTCAGCTCCTGTTAAAGTAAAGTCTTCTTTCATTCTCTGTTATCTGAAATCCTAACATGCTCCACATGGTGGGCGCTCTGGATGAGCGGGCCTCCCGCAGTACGAGGATATTGAGCAATAAAAATTGCCACGCACTACATCGCTTTTCTTTAACGTCACCACGTCTCACTTTTAAGGACAAATACCCGGCCTGTAGTTATTTAGCCGTCACCGGCGGCGATCGGCCCGACACATTAGCGAAGGTCTATGTGACCGACCCCATCTACTCTCTCTGTGCTTAAGTGAATTCAGCAGTGACTCCAGGTCATACAGGAGTACGGGGGAAGGGTGTGCCTGTGTGTGTGTGTGTGTGTGTGTGTGTGTGAGAATGTGTGTTTTGGGGAAGAGAAAAAGAGAGGAGGTTAGAAGAGGAGTAGTTCAGCGATGTTCTTGTCCCTGATGTCCTTGAGAGGCATCAGTAACAGTGTGTGTGTGTGTTTGTTGGCTTCTCCACATTCAGGATCACCACCACGGCAGCCTGTATGATGGACCTGAGACGCTACCCGTTGGACGAGCAGAACTGCACTTTGGAGATTGAGAGCTGTGAGTAGACTAGTCTCTTTTTTCTATCTACTTGTCTCATCCTTCACACACTAGCCTGACCTCAGACCTATAGTATGATGCCTCCTCCTTACACAATCATCCCATCATTGATGAGAAACTGTTTGTTGTCCTGGCTTGCATGCAACAGTGAACTAGAACTTAACAGCACTAATAAACTCCAACATCTTTGTGCTTATTAAAATGATGTACTAGAGTTTGGCTATTAATGTCTGTAATCATGCTAATAAAAATCGAAAGGCATGAGTGATCAGACGATAGGGAGGTATGGTCTCCTTTGGAGAACTGTTTGATCCGTTTGTTGATATGGCCTGTTTGATCAGCACAAACCCCTGCTTTAGACCCATGATCCACTGTGTCACATTCTTTCCTCACACCTTTTCTTATTTCTTCCTTTTAGTCTTTTCTTTCAGTCAAATCAGCGTCGTCTTATGTCATCAGACTCCTCCCACTTCGAACCCACTTAAAAATCCTCATACTTGACTCATCCCCCTGATCCTACCTCATCTAATATTTAATAATTTGGCCATATCTTATGTTTTGTAAAATAAACATGGGTAGATTTGTCATGCGTTGAAAATTTGTAAGAGGTGGCCCGATGGCATTGGGGTTAGCACTCCAGACTTCCTGCAACCATGTACAGGAAAAGCAGTATAGTGAGTGAGTGAGTGAGTGAGTGAGAGAGAGAGAATAGGCAAAGTTAAATACATTCTTAGACATATTACTAAATAAGGAAATAAAGAATAAGGAAAATAAGGTACAAAAATAGACTGTATTTCTTAGAGTAAAGCTTTAAATGTACATTATGCATTGAGCTTGAGGGAATTGGTCCACATTAGCATTCTTTTTCTATCTGTTAGTGTACAGAACATTACAGTATGAACAATACAGTATTATTATATTAACCATAATAACTATAGCAGTAAATAATTTTTGCGAGTGTAGTACTAATTGGGGTACCTTATACACACCCCCGCATGGATCATGCCTGCATCCGCCAGACACACCAGTCAGTTTCCAGACATTCTCCAAAGATTTCCATGATGGTTTATAATGTTATACAAATACATATGAGTATGTATGAGTATGCTAACTAAATTGAAATATTATCTATGATCATATGCGAACATGCAACAAAAAGATCAGTCCTGCATGAGACGGCATAAGTGCAAGCAATCCAAAAACGACAATGAGCAGATGAAGCAGATGATATGCAACTCAGGACCCCTGTCAGATTTTGGATCACAGTGATCCAGGAGTTTCAACACTGGCGTGGCATGGGGAACATTTTTGGAGAAGCCATCTGAGAGACCTATAGATCCTTTTTATTTCCACACTGTGTGTGTGTGTGAGTGTGTGTGTGTGTGTGTGTGTGTGTGTGTGTGTCTTGTACATCATACGTCGCCTGGGGAGACCTGGCTTTCCTTGGCTTCCGGGAGAACACACCACTAAGTCCATAAGAGCAAAATTGGGTGTTTGCCATCACTAAGTGGGTGGAATGTCTCCTTCACCCACCAAACACAGAAACACTAGCCAATAGTGACCACCTGTAAGCTCATATATTGCTTATAAGAATCTCCATGTGCATTGTGGTGCCCCGTGATGTTCAAAAAGATGCGACGTCACATGTCTTCACAGGAAGCACGTGTTAGCCTTTACCCTGACCAGCTGGTAGCTCTGCTAGTGGGCGAGTGAAGGGAATTATGGGAATTTTTAATCTAAAGATGAAGATAAAAAAATTTAATCTTATTTATTTATAATTTTTTAAATGAGCAAAACTGGAAAGTCAGTGTAGAACAATTCAATAGAACAGATGAAGGCCAAAACCAGGAAAAGTCACCAAACCAGAAACCAGAGCAAGGGTCAATAAATGGAAAAAAAAACAATGACAAATGAGGAAAGAAAAACATAAAAAATGTAACCAAGCAAGAATTAGTTAATAGTGAAACAAACTGTGAGGTGTCTATACATATAAAGAGTAAATAATCAATACACTGATAAGATGCGATGGCGAGTAGGTGGGGATAACGGTAGGAAGTCCTGGGATGTGCAGTTCAACAGATATACAGTACAGTATACAGTGTACTGACCCACCACTAATTGGTTCATACTTATTTAAATAAAAGGGTGGCATGGTGGTGTAGTGGTTAGCACTGTCGTTTTGCACCTTCGGGTTCCGTGTTCGATTCCTTCCTCTGTGTGCATGGGGTTTGCATGTTGTCCTCATGCTTCATGGGTTTCCTCCGGGTACTCCGGTTTCCTCCCACAGTCCAAAGACATGCAGATTAGGCTAATTGGCGTCCCTAAATTGCCTGTATTGTGTGTGTGCCCTGCAATGGATTGGCACTCTGTCCAGGGTGTACCCCACCCCATGTCCGAAGCCTCCTGGGATAGACTCCAGGTCCCCCGCGACCCTGAATACAGGATAAAGTGGTATAGATGATGAGTGAGTAAGAGTGAGATTAAGTTAAAGAAATTTACAGTACAGGCACAGCACTAGAGGTAAAGCGAAATAATATTAGTTTAAACCTGTTATTTAATATAGCAAATAATATACTTTAGAATAATGTTAAAAAAAAAAAAAAACCTCCCAGATCTGCTAGAAGAAATCAAGGTGGACCCTGTTCATCAGAAACATTTTGTATGACAAACATGCAAAAGAATAAGAAATCAGGAGGGGGGCAAATAGTTTTTCACACCACTGTATATATGTTATTATATTATAATGTATTATTATATATCAATTTGGTTTGTTTTTAAATATTAAGCTGAAAATTAAGAAATATTATTATAATTAATATATTAATAAGAAATGAAGAGGAAATATTTTAACAGAGAAAAATACCAATATGTTCATTGCTGTCTTTGACAGGTCTATAAGAAGGTTAGGCTTTAAGATTACAAAAATTTTAACATTTAACATAAAACTTTAACATGCTTCAACAGAAATTTTCAAAAAGTTACATTCACAATGTTCCCAGTCAGACTAAAACTAACACTGGCACATTGTAGAAAAACATAAATAGGAATGTAATTTCTTCAAGTCAGTCCAGTATCTCCTGGATCAACCTTTTTTGTTGTTGTTTGTGATTCAACATTACTTCAAATCATGGGCTTTTAGTCCTTTTACATTCAGGGATTCTTTTACCTGGTGGCACAGTGGCTTACTGGTTAGTGCTGTCGCCTCGTACCTCCAGGGTCAATAGTTTGAGTCCTGCATTCGAGTCTGTGTGCATGGCGTTCTCTCTGTGCTTAGTGTCGGCTGATTGGTGTTTCCATGTTGCCCATACAGTAGGAGTGAGTATGTAAGTTTTTGCACTGTGATGACTTAATCACCTCATCCATGATGTACCCAGCTGTGTGTCCTAAGCTCCCTGGGATACGTTTTATAGACGATAAATGAATGGACACTTTTAACGGTTTTAAAAATTAAAATAAAATAGGCCTCATGCAGGCAGCATGGTGGCTTAGTGATTAGCAGTGTCGCCTCGCATCTCCAGGTACCGGATTCAATTCCTGCCTCAGGTCTGTGTGCATAGGGGTTTTAATGTTCTCCCTATGCTTGGTGGGTTACCTCCCGGTACTCTGGTTTCCCCCTACAGTCCAAAGACATGCAGATTAGGCTAATTGGCATTCTCAAATTGCCTGTAGTGCGTAAATGAGAGTGTGTGTGTGTGTACATGTGTAAGTCTCCTGCGATAGGCTTCAGGCCCCCTGTGACCCTGTATACACAGGATAAAGCGGTATAGACGATGAGTGATTGAGTGAGAGGCCCCATGCAGCAGAAATTTATTTAACAACATTATTACAGGATTAAGCGGTATAGAAAATGAATGAATGAATGAATATATATATATTATTATTATTATTATTAAAATGTGTACAATACTATTTTAAATATTTTTTCATCCCTAGAAACCATTTTGTTGCCAATGTCATTAAATTCCAGCCAATTATTATTTAGATGCATAATAAATAATAATGATGGGGTTTAAAAGTACACAAAATTGTAAAATCTCTCACAGGCTTCATGCAAATCAAAGAATCCAGTGTCAGCTGATATCATTGTGTGATTCGTGAATCTTTCCAGTACTACACTTTTCCCCGGAAGTACACGTCATCATCCAGATCAACAAAAGTTCATTTTTAGTTTTGAAAATGAAGTAAACTGTAGCTTTCCTCATTCAAAAAGCTATATTTTGTCATCACATCCAAGTAAACACTCTCAGTAGTTTATTTTATAGGCAGCTTTAGAAGGCAAACAAAAAGACTATGTAACAAAGAGAGATGTGTGAGATCATTCCTCGTATTATTAGGTTTTTACTGAAAATAACAGATTTCTTTTTCTTTGAGTCACAGTTCCATTTTCTGATGTTAAAGCTCAACCTGCAGTAAAGGTTACTGTATGCACTCATATTCCGTAACTGCTTTATCCTCCTCAGGGGCGGGTTGGTTCTGGAGCCTGTTTGAGGAACGATCGGCAGAAGGAATACACAAAAATACACGCACACACACACACACACACACACACACACACGTGCACACACTCACTCCCTCATTTACAGGAGCACATAAATGTAGCCAATCCACCCATGTTTTTGTAGGAGGGAGGAAACCGGAGAATCCGCAGGAAACCCACGAGAACACAGAAAGAACATGTAAATCTCTGCATGCCCTGGAGCTGTGAGGCAGCAAACACTATCTACTGTGCCGCCCACCTAGATAAACCTGATTAGCATAAACATGAATTCCTGTTTATTAAATAAACAAACCATCGGCGCTGTGTTTAAGTTACTTATTGGTTTCTATTTGGGAGTCAGCTCAAACTGGCTTCGTACTAAATACTGTGGGTGGATACAAACAGAGTTAACTGTGAGAACAGAAGACCCCTGACATTGTATGAATAGCAAGCTGATGATCGCTTCGAGAGAGACGCTGGAAAATAGGTAGCAATGAGTACCATATGAAATCAGCGATGATGAACAGGGTCCACCTTGATTTCTTCTAGCAGATCTGGGAGTTTTTTTTTTTTTTAACATTATTCTAAAGTATATTATTTGCTATATTAAATAACAGGTTTAAACTAATATTATTTCG
>JAQQZS010000012.1:6988044-7013307 GCA_030068045.1 Platyallabes tihoni
AAGTCACACGTTCGTAAGGTTGGTCTGGACCAACCTTAACTCACTCTTAGCGTAGTTTCAGCTCAAGACGCTAGTCGTCGCCACTGTGCAGCAGTCTTTATAAATCAGCGGTGTATGCAAGCACAGTATGGCACGTTATGGCAAAGTCGTATTAATGATGGAATATACTGTAGGCCTGTTTATGAATTTTATTTGATATCAGAACTAATAGTGACTTTTAATTAGCCATAAAGTGACTAATGCATAAAAATTGGCAATAACTTTTAATATTGAACTGGTGGCAAACAATTTGGCTCCAGGTGGCTAAGATCATATAAATGGGTAATCATGGTGGCGTCCAGAAAGCAATAGATATGGCAGCGATACAGCGTGTTGTTGTGCTAAACCGAAGACGGCGCCTTCCGCAGAGCTGTGTGGTTCATATATCAATAAGATATATCTTAAGAGTCTTCTTAAGCGCTCTAAGAGTGTGCGTTATCGGGAAACCGGGCCCAGTTTGATACTAATATATCATTTAGCACTGACTTTACACCCTGGCCTGATTTGGTCAAACATGTGTTCAGCTGGTGCAATTTTGCTGTTCAAGTTTCTGATTGACTGAATTGATTGATCAGTTTGTTAGGTACTACAGAATGTTGCTCTTTGTTCCAACAAACCAAACCACTAAGAGCAAGTCACTAACAAAACACTGATTTACTAATTATTTTGTGATTTCTAAGTGAGGGGAGAAAAAACAAACCTGTCTTTTATTCATAAATATAAATCTTGTGGAATAAATTAAGTAGGTTTATATGTCATAACAACATGTAACATTTAAAAAAGTAAAATATGAAGGCAGAGAGTTTACTGTGCACGCTGCCATTTTGCCTGTCATGGGCAAAGTGGATTCAGAGTAAGGCTCTGTCTATAGAAGTATAATTCAATTTGATTTCGATTCAGCATGCCAAGATGTGATTATAAAACGATCCTTAATGTGTCCTAATGGATATTGATTTTTGATATCAACAGTTGTGTTTTTTCCCAGATAGACCTCTTACAGCTTTAAAACCAGTCATGTTTTTAGTCAAGTTAGGTGTCATTCTCCTGTCCGGTTTATTTTATGTCACCGGTATAGGATCTTTTATGATGAATTGCATGTAGAGAATGATTTTGTTTCACAACACTGTAAATGACTGGGATATTTTGACTTTATTGATGGTTCCACTGCACATTTCCTGATGGTGTTCAGCAATCTTCCGGACTTGTGGATCAATTATATGATATCATATCGCCCTAAGCAAGAGGAAAGCTTTCTAATCATGAGGCCTGAGGGATTCCGGTAGACAAGCGAAAGTCCAGTACAATACAGTATGTCTAATGTGCAGTGGATGCATGAAGTAACCCATGGTAGAAACCCTAGATGATACGTGATCGAGCCTTCTGGCCTGCAAGCTCTCCCAAACTAAATTAGATGATTCCTGGGTTTGTGTGGGTGTTAAAATTACCTGACTTCAATAAAGGAGATTTCTAGCTTTAGCACATCCATCGCTGATCTGATCTCCTGCCTGTGATTATGCTGACACAATGATCACTGAATGGTCGTTCTGTGGGTTAGAAGTGATTTACCATTTCTCCAGTACGTACAGAGAATCGTGGGACAGATGTATTTAACCTTTATGTTCAAACAGCTTATAGTGAAACACAGAAGTCTATTCCTTTCTCTATTCCTTTGTCTATCTCCTTGACTATTGCTGTTTTGCTCGCTCAGTCCTCAGTAACGTTTTTCCATCTTGGTCCTGCCTGATCTTACTGCTTCTTTCTCTTTTTCATTTTGTGTTCCATTCTTTGTCTAACCTTGTCGTGCAAGGTTTTCCGTAATTGCATGCATGCTTTAATAGGTTAATTGTGCGTACACATGCTTAACACCTTAATTACGACAGAGGTGTTATGTAACAAAGTACAATACAATGACATCGTTGCTGCACTTAAGTCTGGTTTTTAAGTATCTCTACTTTAAACTTTTACTTCCTACATTTTGAAAGAAAATACAATACTCTTCATTCTTTACACTTTTAAACATCACTAGATTTTTTTTTTATATTTTTGTTGATTTCATAATAAATGGATTTCATAATCCATCATAATTTGACATTTTACTATACTTGCTATAATACTTTCTTTTTTAGTAGATGAGTATATGTAATTTGGTGAGAAACATGTCCACATGCATGCTCATGCACTTGGTTCCTTAGAATGTTCGCTACCTGATAACGATAAGCTAACTGATGGGATTGGATCAAATAATGTTGGAGTGGAGAGTGAGATATGTTTCAGTTTTGAAAAGTTTTTTAAAATTTTTACTTTTTAAATTTTTCGTTGTCTTCATTGTGCAGGAATCCCTCAATGTGACGGATTAATGATATTCAAAAACGACACACACTTAGCTACATTGTATCATCAGATTGTACAGTAGCAATAAATCTCACTCACTCATCTTCTATCCTCAGCTTTATCCTGTATTCAGGGTCACAGGGGACCTGGAGGCTATCCCAGGAGGCTTAGGGCATGAGGCGGGGTACACCCTGGACAAGGTGCCAATCCATCACAGGGCACACACACTTACAGAACACACCCAATTATACACTATGGGCAATTTGGGAACCTGCATATCTTTGGACTGTGGGAGGAAACAAACCCAGATCCTGGAGGTGCAAGTCGACAGTGCTAACCACTACACCACCGTGCCGCTCAATAAATCTCAGGCTAACAAAAATGTAAGAGATTCATAAATAAAGCTGTTTGTAGACCGACTTTTATACTGACTTGGCTATAGAATGTGAACCTATACATCATCTTTTACATTAACACTTTTACATGAATCTGTGTTCTGGCTCTGTGCCCCCTGATGGATTGGCACCCCATTTAGGGTGTACCTCACCTAGTCCCCTGGCATAGGCTCCAGGCCTCCCGCAACCCTGCACAGGATAAGCTCTGTAGAGAATGAGTGAGTGTGTGAGGCTTTGGGGCTACGATAAAACAGGCAGTCGAGTTGTCAGGACTAAAAGAGTCACTTGGCCATGCTTACTGTATATCTGTAACACAGGCTGTGTATTTCCAGCTCAAGCTGTGACTGACTAGAGAAAGAAAGAAGAAAGCTCTGTAGATAGAGCTGCACATGGGAGCCTTTCCATGCTTTCCATTAGACAGCCGTGGTGTCACATAGCTGATTTATAGATTCATCTTATGGTGCTTTGAGAATGATAAATGGTGACTTTATATAAGTATTAAGTTTGCCTGGAGTGAGGTTATTTAATATCTTGTAATAAGAAGCTGCTCTGTTCTCTAGGCTACAGTATAAGGTTTCTCATAACTGTAGAGTGGGATTGGATTCAGTAGTACAGAGATGTATGCCTGAAGAGGGATTACACCATCTGGGCTTTGGCATAGCTGTGTCTTAAATAAAAAACGATTCCTGCATCGAGACGGAGACATTACCATGGGAGAATAAATAAAAACTAATCCGAAGTATTAAATATTAGGGTTATAGTTAAGAAAGTATATTTCTTTCTTGTGAATTTCTTTGCATAAGTAATTGACACTGTTTTTCCCATGCGTGATGGTCTAAAATAAGCTGAAGTAAAAGTTGGTGTGAGGAGGTTGCTTGCCCGCAATGCAACAAATAAATGAATACAACTCGAATGGACAGTATACAGCCACAGTTCATACTGTACCAGTGATTGTCACAGACATCAGCAATGAAATATTTACAAGTCACTGTGTCATAAAACTTCTTAGATTCTTAAACAAACAAGACTACTTCTTTTTCACTGGATATCAATTTTGTTCTTGCAAAACAAGAACTCGCAACCTAATTAGCGGGAAGGTTAAAAAAGGCACTTGACATGAATTTTCTAAAAAGATTGCCTGAAAATGTTTTTCAATTTTGTGAAAGTTCTGATGTGACCTGAAAAAAAAAAAAAACAACAACAAAAAAAACACCTGCAGCAGCACGTTTTATAAGCATATTTTAACCACCTCCTAACCAACTCCCATAGAATCATAGGTTAAACATGGGACATACAGTATAAAACCTTCATAGGAGTTTGTTTTTTCCTCTGGGCAAAACCCTTAAACCCTTCAATGTATAGCTTAAAAGTTGACATGACTATCAGAAATGGTCCATAAGTAGCTCTGTTTCAAGTGTCTAAAAACCAATTAAACCTTGAAAAAAATTTTTTAAGAGTTTTTCCAATAACAGAAGATTTTAATTACAATGTAAATGTAAGTTAATACCTAAAGGTTATTAGGGCATGCTGGTGTACTGGTTAGAACTATCGCCTGGGGTCTGTGTGCATGGAGTTTCAATGGTGAGTTTCCTCCAGGTCCTTCAGTTTTTTCCCTCGGTCCAAGATTAGGTTTTTTGGCATTTCCAAATTGCCCATAGTATGTGAGTGTGTGTTTGTGTGCCCTGTGATGGATTGGCACTCCATCCAGGGTACCCTGCCCCATACCCTGAAAACACAGGGTCCAACACAGGCTTTAAGGCTTCTCCTCAGAGGGATAATCTGAGTTACAGTTCTATATTGCCATCTCCAGTAGACTTGTTTTTCTATTATATTTTATTAAATTCCAATGGTTTATTGTGTAAGCAGTAACCAAAGCAGTTTATGTGTGCTGTTACAGCAATATAATCAGCAACAGGGAAATATGATGACTTTACCACCTCAAAGTTTTATACCACTGATTTGCCAATGACAGCTTTTATTTACTTTTATTAATGAATCACACATTATAATTTTTATTCCAGTTATAGTTATTTTTATTACTATTGTGACATGTCTACTAAACAACATACATAGTTCCTGCTATAAGTACTTACATTATATTAGCTATAAACAGCTGTTCTTTACAGTACTGTGCAAAAGTCGTAGGCAACATATTTTTTCAAATAAAATTTTTTGATATTCATGTTTACCATGTCTGCATTATTATGCTTGAACAGGAAGCAACATATTACATGTGTGAAACAGACTAGTTTTTAAATGGACGCACAATAAACCTGATATAGGCTCCTGGGGTTTGCATAAAAATAGAAAGTAGCCAGTATGACAAAGTTACCAGAAGAAATCTGTCAAATTCTCCAGCACGCTCAGTAAAACCTAACAGCTGTTTAACTTAAAATCTGTATCTAGCAATACTTTTTTTCAAGCAAAGAGTTTTCACACCAAATATTGAATGTGCTTATTTTATTATCTTTACTTTCTTTACTTTCTTAATAGTACTTTCCTTTATGTAGAAATGTTTTCAAAGGCATCTTTTTCATGTTTTTTTTGGTACGAAAGGTACTGTATATAAAACAGTTGATAGGTTTACTGAGCATGCTGGAGAATATGAGCTCTTCAGGAACGTTTTTCAAAGCTTGCTGCTTTGTATTTTCATGCAAAACCCAGGAGCCTTCATTAGGTTTTTTTGTTTTGTTTTGTTTTCATCTGGAACCTGGTCTGTCATGCATGTTGCATTCTTTACAGATATGCAAATATTATTCTGTATTGTAAATTTTTTGCAAAGTTATGTTTGAAAATATTGACTGTTTTTGTATATAATAATGCAGATGCAAAATTAATCCACATCGACTGATTAATCAGGATTGAGCAGTAAACAGCATTGTGGTATAAATTAGTGTACTGTTGTGCTCACTATAGTGCTAGTAATCAGCTATAAGATGTGCTTTTACTATAACTGTATTTCAGTAGGGGGTTGTAGAAGGGAGTTTGTTTTTTATCCAAGTTGCCAGCAATTGCCAATAAACAAATGTTATTGCACAGCAGGCAAGAAGTTATAATATTTGATAACACCGACGAGAGTCCTAAATTTCCTGCATACTGAGGTTCATTTCTAGGTTAACAAGCTTTCCAACAAGACTCAGAAAGGCTGTAGTAATGTATAATACTGTGATTATGGTGATATGAAAATTTCTATATTGACAGTGCTGTATTAAAATGATTTTATGAACTGCTATATTATACTGTTCCATACTTTTGTTCTTGGTGTGTATCCTGCTGTTATCTTTTGTATCCTACATTATAAAAACGCTATGTTGGCTGATAGCGTCGCTGCCTCAAAACTACAGGGTCTTGGTTTTGATCCCAGAATTCATCCAGAATACCATGCTGGTGTCTATACATGACTGCATTTAACTACAGTTTAAAGCTGGAATACACTGTATCTTTACACGTTTCACAGCATGCGGTAATCCAAAAGTTATCTTATATGGTGGATTTCTTGATTGAGGTATTCTTGCTTAGGTATCAGCTCCACCCCAGACAGAGCAGAGCTTCTTAGCACCACTGGGAGTGGAATGCATGTTGAGGAAGGCTAGTCAATATGTTGATTGCGATTCCGCTCAGCAGGAGGGGCAGTGACCTCTAAACATTACAACCTGTTCCTTCAATATCAGCACATGCCTAGTGCTGTAGAATTAATCATAGTGAAGTGCCATACTGCCATACTGGATTTAAACACGTTTCCTACTTGCCCTAAATGTAGTTAATCAGCCGGGACATGTTTAGTTTACTGTCTTTATTTATTTTTTCTACTGGAGTGACAAAGCTAATTAGGCTAACAGTTAAACAAAGCCTATAGCCCCAAGATGAAACTAAACTAAAGACACCAAATTTGTCTTGGCTGTTTGACTACATAGGGAAAATGTGTATTCTTTATTGCTCCTTTATTGCTTCACAATGGGACTCCACTACAAACTGATGCTTCTGTGTAATTTTACTCTTGCAGGTATCACCACGGTGCTGACCATGACCACCATTAACACCCACCTGAGAGAGACTCTTCCCAAGATCCCGTACGTCAAAGCTATAGACATGTACCTGATGGGCTGCTTTGTCTTTGTTTTCCTGGCTCTGCTCGAGTACGCCTTTGTCAACTACATCTTCTTCGGGCAAGGCCCACAGAGGCAGAAGAAAGCAGCTGAGAAAGCGGCCACCGCCAACAATGAGAAACTCCGACCCGATCCCAACAAGGTAGCGTCTTCTCAGGTGTCTGCAGAGGAAAAAAGTGAATTGTTAGGGTTTTCTTGTCCGCAGCTGTTTCCCTTCAGTGTTTTTTCTTTTTTTCTTTTTCTTCTGATTTGTAGCCGTGCCCCTTTCAGGATCAATCTCCTCAGTGGCACATGCTTATTGATCAACGCATCTTATGGATACTCATACTGAGTAAGAGCCTAGAAAGACGTAATTACTAGAGCAAACTAGCGTGTGTTCTCTATACTCCTGGCTCGGTGCTAAAGTTCAAGCTGTCATCCTCCTATCCGTCTCCCAGCCTTTATTCACACAGCCCACAGCAGAACTCAGTTTATGGTAGCAATGAATGGTGACCTTGCTATTTCACAGGATAAAAGTCATCTCCCAACTGACGGCTGGCAACGCATCAAGCTGATCGCTTCATAATCTTATTGAGCTGAATGAGCTAGATGTGCCAAAATCCTTCTCTCCTTGTCCCTCTCTTCTCTTTCTTTCTTATTTTCTTTCCTTCTTTCTCTTTCTCTCTACCTCTGAGTGTCGCAAGCCTCCATTTCCCAAAGTAACAGTGCTGATTTTGTGTACTTGCAGTGGATGGTGGGAAATGTAGTTCAGAGAGACGATGCTCTGTATGCCAGAATGAAACAGAGGGAAATTGACGTGTATGACTCGATGTGGGATCCAATCTTTGCCGACGATGCTGCATTAGGACTAGGCGAGCAGAGACTTAAGGTACTGCCCTCTGGATTAAAAAATAAAAATCCCTGGATCTGCATCGATATATACGCAATTAGAATTAATAATGACACCAATATTCCAACCACCTGAGTTGTTTTTTGTAATTCATCGATTTTGGTTGGCTTAGAATAGTGATGATCATCATTTCCACCACTTCCACTACCCCTTTTTTCATTTGATTTGCTATTTGCACCTGAAGCTCTTTCCCAGTACGCATGAGTTTTACCATTCGCCCACTACAAACTTTTTTGTTTTGATGGAATGCTTAAGTGTTGGGTTTCTCTTTGTAAAATCAATAAATAGTTAAACAATAAGATTTAGATAGATAAGATAATAGATAGATAGATAGATAGATAGATCTGAAAATGCTGTTTTTGGTGTGTAACTACACTTTTTAAATTCATTGCATTTAAAAATTTTAAATCATTTGATTAAATAACAAATATTTAGTATGAAAATATTATTTTTTATGAATATTTTTAAATTCTGTTTTAAAGTCTTGGGTACAAATTATAATTATGGAATTTATGCAATTTAAGTAAATTTTTAACAATTTGAAAACATTTTTAAAACCAACCAAAACAAATAAACAACAAACACAATCTAATTTACAAAACAGAAATTCTAATGATTTAATCACAATTCTTTAATTAGGTTATTACTGTATAATGCAGTTTGCTCTTGATAAGGAATAAGGAGCAGGCCACTATTTACAAGACATGGTGTACATTCCACTTTGGAAATATAATATAATAATTTAATCCTAGCTTGTCTCTGTTTTTGACAGACTGTATCGATGTATATACTATTTGCTTATTTGACCTTTTGCAGTTGATCGATTCTGGTTTGCTATCCTTGATTGATGATGCAGGAAATCATTTAATTCCAAACCTCAAAAACACCTTGTTTGAATTCTCTGACCTGTTATGCGAATTGTAGGTTTGTTACAAAAATTAGTCACCTGTTACAGTTTATCAGTTCAAAGCCATTTAAATCAGCATGACAAAGACACGTGATTCGCGTTTGAGTTAGTCATTTTGGTTGGAAAATCAGCAGTCATTGTGCAACAAAGATTAAAAGCTTCATGACAAGACTAACACCCACGTTAGGGAAGAGAGGAGAAGTGTGGTTGCTTTTCTCCTCAGTATCGGAGTGAAACAGAAGAATAGCGGGATCACCTAGAGGAGCTCAATCTCACCTTCTCCTTGTTTTTTCCAGCCTCTTCCTCTCTTCATTTCAGCAGCCTTTTCCCTCACTGCTCTTCTGGACCTTTGTCTTCATGAATTCTCCTTTTCCTTTGCATTTGTTTGCCTGATTATTTCAATTTGCTGACAGAATTTTAACCAGGATGTGGTTGAAATTTGGAAATGGCTATACATATTTGACATTTTGCTATTGATTAAACAATATAACATTTTTTTATTGTCATATATCTAGGTTAATTAGCTGTTTAAGCTAAGAACAGTGATGAAGATGTTGTTATAGATAATGATGGCAAATTGCAGAAACTACAGATTGGAATAAAATCCAGGCATAAGTAATTAATTTTTCCTTTAATAGAAGAATAATATTTATACCTTCTGTGTTGCAAAATGGTGTAAATCTGTTTTTTTAATGTATGGATTGATATTTATGCCACTAACTTTAATATCTAAGTTAGAAGTTTATGGTCTATTTAGAAATTTACTGTATAGCATTTAAATGGTTCAGATTTATATTTGCTAATTTTAAAATGTGGAGACTTTAATGCTTCAGCAGAACTGATCTTGAAATTTCAGCAAGAGAAGTATAGATACTAATATTACTATTTTAGCCAATTGATAGTCAAGAAATGATTGCTTTCCTGTCATAAATTTGATGTAGTTTATAATTCAACTTTATACTTTAGGTCACAATAAAGCAAACAATTTCAGATTTACAGCCAATGGCATAAATATCATTCAATATAAAATAATTTGTTTAAGTCGTACAGTAGTTGCTGCAGTTTGCCTGTACGGAGCAGAATAATACAAGAGCTTTGCTTCCATGCTATTCACAACATTTCCATAACACTTAGTTTAGCTTCATATAGTTTTTTTTTATAGATTTTTTTTTCTTTTTTTAAATAAAAAAACATTAGCAAAACATTTCGTAAAGCAGGTATAATCAGGAACTCATACTTTCCAACAGATGAATCCAGATGATATCCGACTGACCACAGTGGAGATGAAGAACGAAATGGGCCCTGGCGATCTCTCCCGTGGTCTGGGTGACCCACGAGGTGCCATGCTGGCATATGACAGCTCCACACTGCAGTATCGGCGGGCAGCATTGGCACGCCACAACTATGGCACCGGTGCTCTTGAGAAGAAGAAGAGCCGTCTACGCCGACGTGCTTCGCAGCTCAAGGTTAACATCCCTGACCTATCAGATGTCAACTCCATTGACAAGTGGTCCAGGATGGTCTTCCCAACTGTCTTCTCATTCTTTAATGTCGTCTATTGGCTCTACTATGTCCATTAAGAAGGGCCAGGAAGAGGATAAAGTACAAAAACATTGAAAAGATAAAATATATAAAACACTGAGTCCCTTTTGTTCCTTGGAAAATAGATTTTATGGAGGTAAAGGAGTCAGGATTGGCTCTTTTTTGTTCTGAGAACACCATAATGACTGACAGAGACAAATACACTAACACAACCAGACTGAAAGTTGCAGAATTTTAATAGATCAAATATATTGTCATTCGTAATTTACTCTGTGGACGAATATTTATGCTTGTGTTTGCATACATTTTAATTTCTTTTTTTGTTTGTTTTGCTAATTATATCTATTTACTTTGTAGCCAATCCTATGTGTATCCAGGAACATTTTAGAGATTATTTTTTTCAAGGGCTCATCCTTTAAAGCCCATTTTTTTCCTATAGTTCAACTGTTAGACATCTTTTAAAAGCATGCTTGGGTTTGTTTTTCATCTACATCTCTTGCTGTGAGATGAAGCACAATGCATTTTCGTTTCGGAGAGTTAAAGTTCCTTCTGTTCTTAAAAAAAAAATGTTTGATTTAGTGCAATGCCGCGCACTGAGTGTCTAAACGGCAAACAGGGTAAACACACACCAGGTAACTTTATGATAATGTTGACATTGTTATCGGGGCAGTTGTGGATGGGGCAAAAGGGGGTGCTCTTTCCTATCGACCTAACAGACTTTCCTCGCCCCTCCTATGGTGGGGACTCTGAACTTTTAAAGGCAATTGGATGAGACTTGGGCAAACATCTGTTGAGTGAATTGTTTTGAACCCCGTGGCTGGACATAATGAAGATTCTCAATAAATTCGTCAAACTTTTGTCTGGCTTTGTTCCAGACCCAAGTCATCAAAAAAACTTCACACACTCCTAATATCTACTTACATGTGAGGGGGACAATACGGCTGACTGACATCTGTGCAACATGATATAATGAACATGAGGTGAGTTCCATTAAAGATATAATCCATTAACATTATCAATAGATTTAAGTTAAAAAGAGCTTATAGATGATATTATATCATGTTACAAAAAGAGTTTTATAATTCATAGTTATAATATTAGGTGTTAATGTTACAAATCATTATTTAAGCAGGTATATTTTGGTGTATTAGCTTTCTTATTATAAAAGATCTCTACTGGGACGCTGAGAAAAATAATCTAAAGAAAGAAAATTGACGAGTCTTTATCGAGGCCTGCACATGTAAAAAGGATGGTATGGACAGAAAGGAGAGTGTGAATGAAATATTGTTTTGAAGTCAACTTTTCAGAACAGAAAGTATCTGGAAAGATCAATCAAGGCATCTGTAAGGTGATTTTGTATCAAACCCTGTACATTATAATGATATTTCATAATGATCTGTAAATATATATTGTGTAATGACTGTCAAGAATAACAATATGTATCTAAATTAAATTATTAAAGCTGAACTGAGCTTCCGTTTTTGGGACTGTGTAAAGGAAAGCAGGATTTAATGGCTAGAGTGGAAAAAAAATAAATATATGGAAATTAAGTATGGATGTTGAGTCAACATATAAAACAATTAAAAGTAGAACTCTGTGGTTAAAAATAAATAAGTAAAAAAATTATATATATATATATATATATATATATATAAAAAAAAATTAAAAAGTCAAAAATATCCACACACCCATAAATCCACTCAAGTCTTAATAAAATATATTAAGAGCTAACTTTACTCTATGGTGAGCAAATGAGAGACTAGGCAAACATAAATAAATAATTAGAGAAAAACATACGGGAACAAGAATGCTGAGTTGTTAAAAACAAGGCTTTAAATAACATTTCCACACTAAATGTCTGACCGTTAAAAGCACCTATATTTGTATTTACAATGAAATTACTACTGCCTCAGTGGTGCAGTGTATAAGCTAATTATCTTCTTATAAATTTAACAATGCAGGCTGCAGTCCCTTAGCGCCTCCTCAGGAGCTCCCCTCTATGGCTAACAAATTTGGAGAGAGAAAGACTTAGATAAATTTTACTTCTAGCTTCCTTATAATATTGTTAACTTGCTATTATTAGTATCTGTTAAGTAGGAATAAGTTATATCTCTCACTAGATCATAGTTGTGATATGACTTTAGCTAATATTACGTAGCCATTCAGTAGCTAGCAAGCAGCCAAATGTGCAGTTTACTTGCTTAAAAATTCTTCTTTAGATCTAATATAAAGTATATTAAATCCTAGCATGCCAAAGCATACTTAAGTGTACCTGCTCCAGACTAATGACTAGCATCCTTGAAGTTTGTTATTTTGGAACAACTAATTGTATTTGAGTTGTAATTAAATTGTATAAAAGCACAATTTTAAGTGTATTAAGTATACTTTTGTGTGCTAAAGTGGAACAACTTTAAGTATACTTAGTACACTTAAAGTATATGGCAGTGTGTGTACTAACATACATACCTGATAGTAATTAATGAAATTTAAGTATATATTTAATGTATTCTAAGCACATTACAGCATTTTTTACTTTGTTACAAATACATGATTAATAGCATGGTACAACTTTTTGTTAGTATATTTGCAGTGTACTATCGAGGATTTGAATATATTTGTAATACATTAAAGTGTATTTTTTTTCACTGGGGTGGAGGTAAAGATATTATGTATTTTTATTTTTAGGTGGGGAAAAAAAAACACATTTCTATGTATAAGAGTGATTAAGTGAAGTTAAAGCCCTGGACACTCCTGTGATAGTGCATTGTCAACAGTATTATTGTTCAGAGCTGCAAACAAAGTTGCTTAATCAGCTAATAGCCAGTACAAAATATCTAGTACAATTTAAAACTCCATATTTGACCTTTAAATACATTGTATTATTATTATTATTATTATTATTATTATCATTATTATTATTATTATTACTAGTCATTTCTTTCATGAAACATCAAATATAGTATTATACACTAAGCAGCCACTTTAATAGGAACACTGTACACTTGCATATTCATGCATTCTTTCCATTTGGCCCCAGCACAATGCATAAAATCATGTAAATACGGATCAAGAGTGGCAGTTGATATTTACATTAAACATCCAAAAGAGAGAAATATCTAATTTCAATTATTTTAATCATTGCATAGTTGTTAGTGTCAAACAGGCTTGTTTAAGCAATTTAGTAACAGCTGATTTCCTGCATGTTCTCCACGTGCTTGGTGGTTTCCTTCAGGTACTCCAGTTTCCTCCCACAGTATAAAGACTTACAGTTTAGGTTAATTGGCTTTCACAAATTGCCTATAGTGTGTGAATGAGCATGTGAGTGTGTGTCCTGCGATGGATTAGCACCCTATCCAGGGTGTACCCTGCCTTATACCCTAACCTTTCTGGTATAGGCTCCAGTTCCCTGAGACCCTGTATACTGTATAAAGCGGTATAGATAATGAGTGAGCAAGTGATTTCCTGGGATTTTCACACACTGTACATTAGGCTCACTGAAACTACACAGATACAGGTAGCTTAGTAACACTGAGATTGTGTACACTGTAGCCTTAGATCCCTGTTCGTGGATGATATGAGTGGAGCTCGATTTTGTCTTTTGTTGTTTTTACCCCATCCAGCTCAATATGTGATTTGTTGTACATTCTGATATGCTCTTCTACTGACCATGCCTGTATAGAGTGCTTACATGAGTTACCATAGATTTCCTGTCAGCTCTAAACCAGTTTAGCCATTCTCCCTTGACCTCTCTCATCAACAAGGTGGTGTTTCCATTAACAGAACTGCCACTCACAGGGTACTGTATGTTTCGTTTTGTTGTAGTTCATTTTAATAGTAACAGCAGACCTAAGTATAGTACATATTCAAGAATGAAATAATCCAAAGTACATTTGTATTTATCTTGCAAAAGAGATCATTAATGTGCTCAAAAGTCCACCAACTGGTAGCAGCAAGTCAAATGGTAAAAATAATGCAGAATGAAAATATCAGGCAGAATATCACTATATTAAAAATTAATTTATTAAAGTGGACTCATTTTAGATGGCATGATTTTCAGGGCTGAAACTAAAATGTTGTCCTTGAATGAAGATGACTGAATGTGGTGTCTCTATATATACTGGAATTTATTGATTTGATGCTTTAGAAAAATCTAACAAACAAAACTAAAACGAAACTAAAAGTCACAAATTCATCAAAAATTTCTGTCAAATTTACTTTTTTTGCAAGAATGTTCATGATAAAGTAAAATTTAAGGAGCAAAAAGGTTACATACTGTATGGAAATATAATTTCTTAAATAATATTTGAAAAAAATTATACTATGAAAATAAATAAATCTAATGAAATTATACTTAATTATAGTACTAGAATACATTTTACTTTAAATATTTTCTATCTCTTTGCATTAGAGACAAAAAAAAATTAGAGATAAAAATTGTAATAGAAATTAAATGGAACTTAGCCTGTGGTTGTTCCAACTGTGAATAAACTTAGTTATTTGATATAAGGCCCAACTTCCAATTGATGTCGGCATGCTTATTGTAAGCACTTTTGGCAGTGACCTTGTCACTTCCTTTGACCACATATTGTGGTCATGCATGGCAGAAATACCACACAGATACTCGTCCGGTGGCCATTTTTCCTGCTTTCAAAATATCAACTTTGACTGACCGTTCACCTCCTGCCTCAAATATCCCACCCCTTGATAGGTGCCATTGTAACAAGATCATCAAGGTTATTTATGTCACTTTACAATCGTTTTCATGTCATAGCTGATCTCTGTATAATGTTTTTTTTTGTCCAAATCTGTTTTGAACAAGGAATTATGATATTACATAGCAGATATATGAGCCATAAGGAAAGGGTACTGCTGTCTGTGAAGATCTTTTTATCTTGGCTTTATGGCTGGATGAATTTTGGAGAATACTGATAAAACCCAGGGAATATATAATGGATGAAAAGGAAACACATTCGAAACACTTTTGTTGGGAGGAAGAAAAAAAAAGAGAAAGTTCTCTGGTTAGCCAAGGGGGACATAAAGGAAGTAAGGCATGAACGTTCCTCCACACAGAAAGAAAGGGCCTGTAGGCCATAAGGGTCAAAACATGAAAGGCATGTGGAAAAAATAGATGAATTTCTTCCTCTCCCCTCAAAAAACAAACTCACACTATTTCCTCTTTTGCTGCAGTAAAGATTTACTGGTGCCTTTAGCCATCCAGCAAAACTCTTTCCTTAAATTGTAGAGTCATGTCTGCTTTGTTTTAGAAAAGTCATTTTCCACTTTCTGTGCATGAAATCAGCAGTGGCATCTCGCTGAGGTTAAGTCCAGCAAGTCTAAGGAGCCATTTTATGCCTCTGATGGCTGAGAAAGCCCATAGGTGTTAAAATGTTAATTGGGGTTTTTATTGAAGGGCTACAGAGAGCTGCATTTAAATTGGAGCAAAAACATTTTAGTAACTTGCAGTAAAAATTGCATTTTTCACTATTTTCCCCTCACCATGAACTAACTCAGTTCTACAGTTATAAGAGCTTAAATGTTTAACATTACAATATCAAGTGCAGATGAAAAAAAAAATGTATCTCTGTCAAAAAATGAGGAAGAAGATTGGCATCCTTATGAGCTTGATGTGACGGACACGGAGAGACGCAGAGGATTAAAAACTTGAATCGTGACTATGAGAAGGAAAAAGACACTCATCCAAAAGTAAAAAAATGAGTCTGTTCTACAGGGAACGAGAGAAGATTTTTTAATGTTGTGTTGTTTCACTGTTGTGGTCTTTGAGAAAAAAATTTTTTGTAAAAAATTTACTTAGTCTTGTCTTGGCCTACAAACAATCAAAATGCTCTTTTTTTGGCACTGTAACATCATTTCCATTCACAAGTACTTTGTTATGTGCCCATCACAATATAATGATGTATGAGCCAGAACAAATTATAGCATCTAATACATTTTATTAACCTCCTGTTTGTGCAAATCAATGGAAATGAGTTTTGATTTGCAAACCATCACACGTTTTCTTTTGCATTTCTAATTGTATTTCTACAAGACAAAAAAATTCTATACAGGCAGGTATGCTGTCAGTGATCCTTACCAGCCACTACAGAAGAATCATTGAGTCTGTTTTGACCTGCAGCATTACATTCCAGTAGGAAGACACTCTAGAGGGTGTTGAAGAGTGCCCAGCAAGTCTAAGACACCAGCCTCCCTAATATTAACAATATCTACAGGGAGCAAAGTACAAGCAAGGCCCAAAGCATTTGGGCAGACTAATCCATCAAATAAACTGTTCAACTTGCACCCTTCACAGAAAAACCTGTGCCACATTAGAGACAAATCCTCAAGGCCCATGAATAGCTTCTAACCAGAAGCTATAAGATTTATACCTAGAAATCCTTTCTGTCAGTTTAACCTTTCATAAATCCTGACTGTGGGTCAGGTAGGTCAGGTCCATAAGTATTTGAATAGTGACAAAAATTAGTTTTTTCTCTTTACACTTGGATTTTAAATTAAGCAGTTAAGATTTAATTAAAGGGAAGATTTTCAGCTTTAATTCAATGAATTCAACAAAAATATTTCATTAACAGTTTTTGCAATAACAATCAGTCCCTCAACAAGCTCAAAAGTTATGTACTCAAAAGTTATTAATTAAACAATTTGATGCCCAGTTGTGGCCAGATGTCTTATTCATATCATGAACATATTTAGAAAATTGAAAAGTTTTAAATTTTATTAAAAAAAAGAATTTGCATTTGGTAACTGTTCATGGGAACCCTCAAAATGTGGTGCTGATGCAATTGAGAGGGACCATCGATAGGTTGAAAAACAAAACAGAACTATCAAGAGAGACAGCAAAATCTTTAGGACTGGTCAAATAAATGTTTTGGTACATTCTTTAATGTACATTCTCTAAAAGCTTGTTAATCACAGAATTTTTTCCTTGGTGGA
Source organism: Platyallabes tihoni (assembly GCA_030068045.1). Lineage (NCBI taxonomy): Eukaryota > Metazoa > Chordata > Actinopteri > Siluriformes > Clariidae > Platyallabes > Platyallabes tihoni. The sequence goes on from JAQQZS010000012.1 coordinate 7,005,199, forward strand.
AGAAACCTCCACAACGTCTAGAAAAGTAAATAACAGTCTGGAGGATGTACTATAGGTGCATCATTGACAAAGTCTAGATGCAAACCACAGATAACATTCAAGAACAGAAAGGCCAGATTGGACTATGCTTTAAAAAAATCTTTTTAAAAAAAAAACCCAACCAGTTCTAAAACAAGAGTATGTTTCTTAAGCAGAAATATTGGAAGGGAAGACTATGGAGAAGAAAAGGGACTGCTTATGATCCAGAGCATACCAAATCATCTGTCAGACATGGTGGAGGCAGTGTTATGGCACGGGCATGGATGTCTGCTATAGGGAACTGGGTCACTGGTGTTTATAGATGATGGGACTGCTAATAGACCTAGCAGGATGAATTCTAGAGGGTATAGGCCTTAACACTCAACTTAGATTCAGACAAATGTTGCACAAATAATAGAACAGTGCTTCACAGTATAGATAGATAATAACCCAAAATGTACTTTGAAAGCAACCCAAGGCAAAGAAATGTTCTAAAAGTGTAGAGTGAGTCACATGACTTCACTCCAATTGAGCATGCTTTTCACTTTTTGAAAACAAACCTGAAATCAAAAAGACACACACACACACACACACACACACACACACACACACACACCTGATTGAAGCCCATTTTCAGGAGTGGGACTTGTTCACCTGTGCCTGCAGTGCACCATGTGTTTGGACTGCCGAGTTGACAGCAGAGTCACAGCAGTGGAGTGCATAGCCAAATCATCACAAGATGGCTGGACTTCTCCTCACAACAGGAGGATGGAGCAGATGTTAAAGCAGAACTCACTCCAACTCTTCACACACACACACACGCACACACACACACACGCATGCATATGCAAAAACCAGTAGCTATCACTTACCACAAATCATGGTTAATACGAATTTAAGCAAAATCAAACAAGCAAGAATAAGGTTATAGTAAACATGGGCACGCCTTTGATTTGGCCATAGGCAAGAGCCTGCAGGGAGAATGCCAGAGATAATCACAGCCATGCAGATATTCAGTTTATAATTGCAAGTGCTGTTGTGCTTTTATGCAATAGTTCTATAAACAAGAAATTAATCTTGGGTAAGTGACATTTTGGACGCAATATGGCCAATTACTTTGTTTATTTTTGCCCCCTTAGCACACATAGATCCCAAAGAAGCTGCTCTCATTTCGTAGACTTTCAGCTAGCTGGCTAGCTAGCTCACATTGATTTGAATCCTATTAAAGGTGCTTCTGGTAAAATTAGCTTGATTAATCCTTTTCACCTTTATCTGATCGTTGCCACACAAGAGACAAAACCCCAAGCAAAACTATCACTTGTATGTGCGCGAATATTGAAAATGATTTCCAACAAGAACAAAGAGACATCTCTATTTGTCTGGCACTCATACACATAACCAAATTCACTGAGCATATCTTTAACTAAAGTGGTCTGATCACCAGCTTCACAGGCACATGATACAAAATCCTGTGAATCTTTAATTTCTGTGAAATTTTGGGAATTCTGTGAGTTCCTGTGAAACTTTCATGAATGAGTAGAATGCAGATTTTTACTTCTTTATACAGTATCTGTCCTACTTACTGGCACTAATGAAGGTTACAAAACAGAAATAAAGATCTGTTTCAGTCTTTATACATCTGTGAAGTATAGTTTGATGGTGGATGACTTGTTGTTCCTCATATCTTTGAGAGTGTGTGAGAATTATCACATAAAAATAATGAGTTGAAGTACATATTGTAGATGAGTCTCATGAGTACGAGTTCCTGGTTTTTTGTGACTCGTCTGGCAGAGGTAGGATGTTTGACAATGTCATCATTACTATGTGTGTATTAAGTTACTCCTGCATCTCACGTGATAAAAAATAACTAATTTATTTTCTAGATGTTCCACAACATTGAATGTAACTATAAATGGATCACACTGCCCTGTCATTGAATATTTCCCTATAACAATTATAACAATGTGCCCAGACCTGTTTATTCCTCACCCAGGCAGGGCTGTAATACTATTATTGTTCATTAGCAAGAATTTGATTCATGTCTAACTCGTGTGTCACTTAAATCAAGACAAAGTATGATAGGGCAAGAGCAAGATATGACCAACACCATTCATTCACCATTCACATAAGTCCATGTCAAGACCGAGACCCTCAAACATTTTGATATTTTTGCTTCTGTACATTCTGTACAACATTAATTCAAGTGGTTTAACAAAAATATTGCATTAACCATTTAGGGATTACAGCCACTTTTTGCATAGTTCCTTAATTTTCACATACTTAAAAGTAATTGGATTATTTTTCATACTTTGATGCAAAAATGTTACTGATTTCAGGACCTCGGTCAAAACCAAATTCTGAGTTTCCTCCCTTAAACTGCAGGTCTGCAACCTCCTTCACTTGCAGTGTGTGTGTGTGTGTGTGTGTGTGTGTGTGTGTGTGTGTGTGTGTGTGTGCTTGCACCATAAGGGTAGAACTGTATGAAAAGAATATCACATTTTTGCTGTACATTACATTATCTGTGCACACTTAAAAACATTAAAAGATGCTGTTTGTACAAATGTACAACAAGTCCATATCTTCAGACAAAACATGCTTAAATGTGAACTGATCAGCTATAACATTAAAACCACATAACATTAACATTGATTATCGATTATTTATTATATACCAGTAAACTCAAAGCTCACCCATACCCTCCACATAGAAAAGCCAATGCAGCACAAATCACTGAAAAAGTCAATGTTGGCCATGATAAAAAGGCAACAGAACACACAGTGCGCCAAAGCCTGCAATGCACAGGACCCAACAGGCAAAGATCCCCAGCATTCAAACTCCTCAGATCCCAATTTAATCAAGCACCCATGTAGTGCACCTAACAAACAAGTCTGATTCATAAAGGCCCAACAAGCAACCAACTGCACCATAGGATCTATTGCCAACGTCCTGGTACCACATCATACCCCCATAGGTCTTGTGGAGTCATGAGGGCCGAAGACATCCTGATGGCACAAGGGGAATGTTACGGCTGACTGGCTGATGATCAGTGTATTTTTTTAATCTACACATACAGTAATCCCAACATTTATACCTGATATTATGTGCTATAATAGAATTGCTTTATATATATTAACCACCTGTGCGTCCTCTAAAACATTCCTTTTCTCACTGAATCATCTTACTGCGTTTTAGGAATAATTAATTTGATGATGGTGCACTTTGGTTTCACAGGCATAAGACAGTAGAATTGACAAATAACATGCATTAATTTGAGTTTTGGGAAGCGGCCGACGAGTTTTAACCAAGAGGTTGGGTTGGCATGGATAAAGAAAAAGACATAAGAGCTATAAAACTATAAATAAAAAAATAATAAATAAAAGTGCTGCTTTTAAAATTGCTTACCAATATTAAACAGCACTGTAAATTACACAAAAACACCACTGATATGAAATGCTTACTTGCCTTTTTTTGTCCTCCATCTATCCTTATATTTCCAATTTCACTACTCCATCTCCCAGTTTGATAAATCATTTTAATCATTATTTAGACATGCGAAAAGAAAGGGGTTTTTACCAGTTATTACTTTTTCTGAACTCCAAGTTTACTTACTTACATTAGTTTATTGGCACTTTACACACTGGATGTAAATCTGCTGTAATGTATGCAGTAGAGAGATTGAATGAGTTCCAGCCCAGTGCTGTTTTCACTCACTCCCCAGGAGAGCTCTGATTTCAGGTCAGCTGCATTAACACCCACTGTAATGAAGTCTCTGGGGAGAGTTATGAATTAAATGTGCAGCAGCACTGAACAGCAGTCTGGGGATCCTAATTAATTTGGTCCTGACTAAAACAAAGGCATGGGCAATATGTCTAATCTGTTAGGTTTATAATGAAATCCATAGGAAGCTCTGTTACAAACGTTGAATTGATATGGATTGATTGCATTGGTTTAAAAAAAAAAAAAAAAGAATCGTACAGGTAAGGACTTTCAACAGGAATAAATATATTCTGTTCATATACCTGCCAAGAGGTGCCTGCAATTCCAGTGTTATTATACTGCAGTTGTGCTTTTTAAGCTTTCTTTTTATATTTTGTGCTTAGTGACAAATTTTATTTATTCATTAATAAGTTAGTCATGTGTGAAAATGCTTAGTCATGCTCCAAGAACCACTCTTTCATAATTTGAGCCCTGGAATATGGCTGTTCCATCAGGGAATTAAATTTTTTGTGATAACCTGGTCATTCATTACATTCAGGTCGTCAGCTGACTTAATTTTATTGCCAGATAACGTTGCTGAGCCTAGACCTGAGCAAATGAAGCAACCCCAGATCATAACACTGCCTCCAAAGGCTTGTAAAGTGGCCACTATGCACTATGCATCATTACCCTGACACGCCCATCGCTTTGAAACATGGTCAATCTGAACTCATCAGACCACATGACCTTTTTCCATTGCGACTTCGATCATACAGTATCAAAATTAAGCTGCTTTTTTTTTTTTGCCACACAGCTATTTAGTCTCAATCATGTGAATTGTCAGTGTGACTTTTTGTATTTATCAGTCTGTATATAGTACCATAGCAACAGTGTCCAAGGTGGAAGTTAAACAGAGATAAGTTGATGTTTACTTTTTGCCACAGAGGCAAATAATTGGCTAAAAAGCAGATATTGTGCTATTAAATGCATTCAGGTAGATATAAAAGATTATGGTTAACATTGTAATTTTCCATATACACACCTGTAATTGGGTAAGTACTAGCCTGTTTTACGAGAATCTAAAATGGGAAGACTGTTCAAGCATGAACTCTGCGCTAGCTTACAGCACCTCATCTTTCATCCTCGAAAACTTGCTTAAATAATCCCACTGAAGTGCCAACGTTTACATGCATACTTACTGTAGAAACGTACTTGCTTACTTCCCTCCTTCCTTACTTTATTTAATTTTGAGGTAGTAACTGAGCTACTTACTAACATATTTGTTCTTTGGAAATATCTTCATTTTTAGAATATGCTCATTATTGTTGCATTATTATTCCAAGAGTTGTAAAGAATTTTTGTGCAGTGTCTTTACAGAAGAATATCCGAACACACCCATATTGTCTAACATCATAAGAACAGGCCAAACTTGCTCAAAATGATGCTTTAGAAACATAAAATAGGCATACAGTAGTGGTTCAATGTGAACTGATCAAAAAAGTGAATTTATGGTATGTTTAAGTGAAAATATATTTTTGCTCTTAAATAAATTATCCAATTTGTTCTAGTTTAGGAGGCAGCATTTTTTCACCTACCCTTAACCTTAAATAGGGTGAAGAACCAAATTTGGTAAATGTGTCAGTGCCAGTATTAGTATTTTTTCAGTTTTTCCACTTGTTCAAAAATGTGCCTTTAACTGTATCTGTGTTTTTAAAAATAGTTTAAAGTATGCACTTTTGGCGAGAATAAAAAAAAATGCCCTAGACGGGTAAAGAACCATATATGGTAACTTCACTGACCTTGTTTTGCAAAATAAAAAATGAAAAAAATAATAATGATAATAATAATAATAATAATAATAATAATTATTATTATTATTATTATTATTATTATTATTATTATTATAAATAAATATTTTATATAAAAAAACTGTCAGAAAAATATTTAGAATAATTCATGAAAGGTAAATAAAGTACACCCAAACTGGGTACAAAAATAATTTTTCTCTAACAAGTGTCCTCAGTGTTTATTCCTCTTGTACTACAGCAATTTGCCGGCAATAAAGGTTTATTTTAATTGTTAGTATACAAAGCATTGTATAACTACTATTTATACACAGTTAATGTTGTGGAATGTCCATGAGACAAGTTAATTCTTGTTATCACTGATGCTATAGCAGCTTTTCTGTGTTGTCCACCAATACTGTGCTTTCCAGTGGTCCTCTTTATATCATAAATTCATAACGCAAGCGTGACACTGCTGCAATATTTTTTCACCGCGGTATAATTACAGCATCTTGCTGGTCTTGAGTTACACCTTGAAAGCTGTCACACTAAGCTTTGCCATCATCATTCCTGTCTAAAGTATTATCATTGGCAAGAGTTCAGTGTTAAACCTGAATGTTGTGACGTATGCCTCATGCGTCTGTGATGAGCAGCATTTACATGACTTATTAGACTTATTAGAATTATTAGACTAAGAGTGAGTTTGACTGCATGCCTGCACTGCTGCTATGCAGTTTGTCTTCCCTTTTTGTCTGCAAGTCTGTGTTTCCCATGTTTCACTGTACCATGCTGTTCAAGGAAATTTCACACAAATGTGATCAAATGCTTATAGATTGTACATTTCATGACGGACATCTCAAGTCATTCTGCTCTATAGTATTCTTTGATGAGGTGTTTGAACTTTTGTTCTGTACATAAGGCTGTGGTATGCTGTTCCAGCAACATGCCTTTGACACTGACAGAGCTTAAAAACATTCTGAGCCGTCAGGGGAGTTTGACAGGTGTGTTCGGAGATACTTTCTCTCGTGCTGCTGTTCTTTCCTAGCAGTCGCTCAGTGCCACATGGCCAAGTGATATGAGATCAGTGATTGTGCACCAAGACAGCTGAGACAGCATGACCTGGACTAATAGTCTGGCCTCTGCCTGGGCCTTCTTGAACGGACGAGGAAAGGGAGACAGCAATGTCAGGACGCTAGTATCCAACCTGCTCTACGAGGACCAGAAACCGAAAGATCGTCCCAACAGACACTATGCAGGAAATGGTGTCAAGACAACAAAATATAGCATCTGGTCCTTCATCCCTATGAACCTGCTGGAACAATTCCATCGAGTCGCCAATATTTATTTCCTCGGCTTGGCAGTGCTCAACTTTATCCCAGCAGTGAACGCTTTCCAACCACAAGTGGCCATCATTCCCATTTGTGTCATTCTGGGCTTGACTGCCATCAAGGATGCTTGGGAGGATTTCAGACGCTACAAGAGTGATCATCAGCTCAACAGCATGTGCTGCCTCATCTATAGCAGGTACGAAGCATGTCTTTTCTACCTTGAATCTCTCAAGGATACATAATTTTATAATAGAGAGGATCATTAGCATTGTTTTTCGGTCAGCTTGCTATCTGTGTAGATTTTTATTAAATGTTGATTCTCTGAAAAACATAGACAGGCTTTTAATAACATCACTTCATCTGTGTGTTTTTAAAACCCCGTGGGAATTTTTGACCTAGAAATACATTATGTGTGGGAGATTTTTCCCCCTCTCTTGATGAAGATAATGTGTTTGCATCCAATGCGTGCTCATGGTGTCACATTTACAGTGAAATCCTGAGCAGTGGTGCATCAGAGGGAAGACAGTGAATGCTCTTTAGATCTATTTTTAAAATCTTGAATATCCGGCGAAACTTAGGGAGTAATTCACCATACTGCATAAAAGAGATGAAAGACAGAGTAGATGAAAAGGAGGAAAGAGGGAATGATGGACAGAGTGTAAACATAAAAAATAGTGGTGGGTGTCCGTTACAGGTATGTCCCAGGATATTTTTTCTCATTAAAAAAAAAAAAAAAAAGTTGCTTTTAACACATTGTTATATCCATTCTGCTGTTTCTGAGTAATTTCTGTGGCTCTACTCCATTTGGAGACTCTCAGAGTGTTTCCATATGGTGTCTCCCAGGTGGACCACACAAACACGGTCACACAAACTGGCCCAAGCCAGCGTGGAGCCTCATACTGACGTCCTGTTCTAACATGGCAGGCATGTCCCAGGGGGCTTTAAAAAGGTGTTATTTGGTGGGAGAAATGCTGTTTTTAGTGTTCTCTGGATCCTGGAACATTTCCTTTAGTTTCCAGCTGTGATTAGACTCTCACCAGCAGTGTCCTGGGCATTATGTTACTAATCACTGTGTTTTGTAAGTCAGTTCCATTTCTGGACTGTTAGGAACAATATTTCTCAGTAGGGTGATGGCTATTGAGACCACAATCTTCTATTGCTTTAAGCATGGTCTCATAATTAAAATAGAATGGTACAATGAAATAGAATACAATAAATATACAATAGAACCAACATTTCATATATATATATATATATATATATATATATATATATATAAATCT
>JAQQZS010000012.1:7028574-7038693 GCA_030068045.1 Platyallabes tihoni
TTCGTTTCACTGTGTACTAACTGTATATGGTTGAAATGACAATAAAAGCCTTTGAACTTGAACTTGAACTTGAACATTATAAATAATAGCCCAGCATTGTTCATTAGTGGTATTCAATTACTCTTTGTATCAGGTAATCTTACAGTTTAGGACATTTTGTAGTGTTGCACCATTTTGCACTGTTACTTTATTGTAATTTGTTGGTATGTCCAATTTGTTAACCCACCAAAGGCTTTATTGTTGCCCAGCTTTAACTTTATAGATGGGCAATATGCAAACTAGCAGTGATATTTTCATGCTAGTGTCATTTTACAAGTTGTGGTTCTGGAATTGCATGAGGTGCAGCAGCACTGCTGGGGTTTTTAAACACACCAGTACTGAGAACCCATCAGCCTCAAATATCCAGCACACTAGTCAGAAACTGATACTAATAAGTGGTTGAAATATGATTTATACACATCATGAATGGAAAGAAAGATAGCTATAAATGAGTCTATAAAGTCCATAGAGTCCAACTGGACCCCTACATGGTGCACCAAAATGTGTTAAATAACATGGCCATTGCGTATTTAAGAATTTCGAATCACTCAACTGTTATGAATTGGAGACCATATGAATTTGTTTTTGTTTGTTGATTCTGTGTTTTAGAATACTCCATTTGAGCCATTGGACTTCAACAGCACTGTGGTTTGTGAGAAGCCCAACAACAACCTGAACAGTTTCAATGGCTTTCTGTGAGTATCCCACACAACTCTCTACAGTCAATTTCATGCATGATCAACCACATCAGGCTTCCACTTCCGTTCTCAATTTCCCTGATCCATACCAATGAATGCTGCGAGAAATATTCAGTCTGTGAGTGTGTGTGTGTGTGTTTTTTTTCCTGGCCACACCACTTTCCTTAAAAAAGCAGGAAAAGGTAGGGAAAAGGTAATATCAGTTATCGCATTTATTGTCACATGATCCACTAAAGAACATCTAATGGAACTGAAATTTATTTTCAATATCTTGGTCTAACTAGATTGCTGTTGATGCTGCTTTTTGTTTTATATGAGCATTTTCATCTGGTCAGATTGAAACAATATACTCTACATTGAATAATAAAAAATAGCTCACTAAAGGTAAACCCAAAGGTATTAAAATCACAAATTTTGTGCAGAGATAGCAGAGGTACATAAACGAAATACTCAAGTAAAAGTACTTGCCCAAAAATGTCCCCGACCAAAAGTAGAAGTAACAGATCAGTACAAAGTATATACTCTAAAATGTACTTTAATTACAAAAGTTAAAATTTTCTGGATATCTATTTCAAACATGATTGTAAAATCTTTCACACACAACTGAGTTTGAATAATGCAAGCTGTCTATACAATTAAACATGGACATACTGCAAGCATATATAATACAACCCCAAATCAGAAAAAGTTGGGACAGTATGGAAAACGCAAATAAAAAAAGAAAGTGATGATTTCTAAATTTACTTTGACTTTCATTGCAGACAATATGAACACAAAATATTTCATGTTTTGTCTGGTCAACTTGATTTCATTTGTAAATATACATCATTTCCTGTCATTCAGACCTGCAACACATTCCAAAAAAGGTTGGGGCAATTTATTGTGATTTCAAACAGGTGATGTCAACAGGTGATTGTAATTATGATTTGGTACAAAAGCAGCATACAAGAAATATTTATTGCTTTAGGAGAAAAGATGGGCCGAGGATTGCCAGTTTGCCAACAAATATGTGACAAATTATTAAAAAGTTTAAAAACAATGTTCCTCAAAGAAAGATAGGAAGACATTTCGATATTCCACCTTCAACAATGCAAACATAATTAAAAGATTCAAGGAATCTGGAGGAATTTCAGTGCGTAAAGGACAAGAGAGCAAGCCTAAGCTAACCAACCATGACCTCCGAAGGCAGCACAATATACTGCCTTCAACAAGACAATGCAAAACCACATTCTGCTCACATTAAAAAGTTCTGGCTGCGAAGGAAGAGGATACAGGTACTTGACTGGCCTGCCTGCAGTCCCGTCCTCTCCAACAGAAAATGTGTGGCGCATTTTGAAGCACAAAATCCAACAACGAAGACTCTGTACTGTTGCCCATCTTAAGACTTGTTTGCAGGAAGAATGGGACAAAATTACACCACAACATTTCATCATTTGGTATCTTCAGTCCCTAAACATCTTTTAAGTGTTGTGAAAAGGAATGGCATCATTACAAAGTGGTACATGCTTTACTGTTCCAACATTTTTTGAAATGTGTTGCAAGAACCAAAATTGGAGTACGTGTTTATACGTGTTTAAAAATAAATAAAATTCATGAGAAACACATGAATAATGTGCTGTTGTATTGTCTGCAATGAAATACATGTCAAAGTACATTTAGAAATCACTACTTTTTTTAAATTTGCGTTTTCCATACTGTCCCAACTTTTTCTGATTTGAGGTTGTCCAATATGGTTAAAGGAAAGGACAAAACATAATTTTAGACTTGTTATAAAATACAGCATTGCTATTGGCTTGAAACACAAACAAAATGTAAAAGTTCGTAAATTTTTTTGCTCAGTATGTTTACTAGTTAGCTTGATGGCATCAAATCTAGCCTTAAAAATGTGTCTGTTTGAGAGACTTAAAAAAGAAGCTGAAAAAATCCACACCCCAGAGACCAAGTAGGTAGAATCCATTGTTTAAGTAACCATCAATCATTTTGGTGTGCTAACCAATCTGTGTTTTCACAATGACCTGCCAGTTGTTTCTGTAAAGTTGGACTGGTAGAATTGTTTTCTTTCATACATGCTTATGTTTAGATTAGAAAATCAGTGCACTTCTACTGTATGTGATTGTCAGCTGAAAAAGTAACATGGAAGTAAGAGTACAGTTTTTTCTTTAAAAAAAATGTAGCAAGTAAAAAATATCATGTATGTAAAATACTCAAGTAAAGTACAGATGCACAAAAAAAATATTTAAGTACTGTAACAGAGAAGTTGTACATCTTGCCACCTCTGTTGTTGTGGGAAATACTAAAAGCAAATAAAACTGTGGAAAAAAGAAATGACCTTAAATACAGATCCAGCAGAAGAAATATTGACAAGGATGACCCTTTACATCTTAGATTGATCAATACCTTCAAATATTACACCACATAAAGAGATATTTAAACTTCAGTAAAAACAATATTAGTTTTTTACTACCTTTAAAAGGCTTTGTGGGATTAGACCTATTTAATATTTTAGTTAATTCATTCATTCATTCATTTTCTATACCGCTCTATCCTATGATCAGGGTCGCGGGGGCCTGGAGCCTATCCCAGGAGGCTTCGGGCACGAGGCAGGGTACACCCTGGACAGGGTGCCAATCCATCGCAGGGCATATTTTAGTTAATATTTTAGTTAATTTTAGTTATTAGTTAATATTTTTAACTAATAAATGTTTCATTTGGCATCCTTTGTTGGCTTATTTCTCATAACTAGTGGCTTTGTTGTGGTATGATGACATTAAAGGTCCAGTTGTCACTTCAAATCAAAACAAAGTTTTCTGACGGATCACCTATATCGCTTGCTTGTTTTTGGGCGTGGTCGATTTCAGAATGATTCACTGGATGGTTTAACAAGGATAAAAAATAATGTAAATCATGTGTTATGGCCTGCGCAATTACATTACCTTAGAGATATTTTGGAACAGCAATTTGCTACAAGACATAACCACTATTAACTGAGGAAATATATTTTGGAAGAATAATGTCTATTTCTCCAGTACAGTTTCCAGGACTTGTAGGATGGATGCCAAGATATGGATATATGGAGCCCTAAACAAATACAAATATTGGCATTGACTTATATCCCATAATAAAAGCGTAAAAGGTTAGATAATTTGTAGATAAAGACATTGCATTTCTGGATATCTTGTGTTCTCATTTTCATAAAATCCAAAAAAAGCTGTTGTGTCTGGTATGGAAGCATTATAAACAAATCCAGGCAGGTGCTAGTTCTGCCCTTGTAGTATGTAAAGTCTTAAATACCCTGCCATAAGAGCAATACTTGTGGTGTAACATGTCAGCCTTTTTCACTCAGCAAAATTTCCAGTGCTGGATTAACACCTATAGTATTAACTATTTCAGAGGTCATTTGTGTTAAACTGGACATATGGTACATACACACTGTAGGTTAATTAAATGCTAAGGATTTTGCTGTGTATTAGTAAAAGGCAAAATTGAGGGTTCAGTTGAATTTTGCTTACTGAGCTCTGGATCTTACTGTCTTTTTTTCATTTTCTGATGGTTTTGGACATCAGTATATCATTGAGCATCATCAAAAGCATTTGCATATGTAGGTAGTCACAAATGAATTGTAATGATGAGTGCTATATGGCAGTTTGAATCACAGTCAACTCTTTTTATACTATTTCAGCAAATGAGAGCCAGACTCTGATTTAATTTGCCGTTGTGATGGTACTTACAAACTGGACGTGACTGTTTTAAAGTTTGCCTTAATCATTTCACCCAGCAACAAAAAATGTTTTTAGGATAAATGTTTCACAGAATCTAGACAACTACAGTACATTAACATTAAACACCACTGATTGATAAAACATCACGTTAAACACCAAATGTGTTTGCTAAAATGTGACCAGAAAGTTAGAAAACCTAGCTATAACACTCATGTGTGTTTGCTATTAAAATAACACTCCAATCTTAACTTTCTACTTGATTTTGGAGAGTGACTGAGGGTTTGTGGTCATTTAACCACAAGAGCATAAGTAAGGTTGATCACTGATGTCAGGTGAGGAGGCCTGGTGCAGTCAGTGTCCCAAATTATTATAAAGGTGTGTAATGGGATAGAGATCATGGATCGGTTTAGGCCAATCAAGTTTCTTGCATTCCATCAAGCAGGTTCTTACACACAAACTTCCACTCTAACTTGTGCCTATTATGCGCCATTATTGAGAAGAACTTAAAAAAAAAAAAAAGCTAGAGGGCTCAGTAGCACTGTCCACTGATGGTCTTTTCACCCTCTTTTCCTACATTTGGCAGAAAGTCTTATCCAGAATGACCTATATTTTCTTATTAATCTCATTATATGTTTCAGCAGTTGAGGGTTAAGGGCGTTGCTCAAGGGCCCAACAGCTGCAACTTAATGATGGTGAGGTTTAAACCTGGAACCTTCCATTCAGTAGTCCAACACCTTAACCCCTTAACACCTTGCCTGCCCCCCTTTTCTCTTTCTCACACACTCTCTCGCACTTCCAACTTTCTTACACACACTTACAACTTCTAACTTTCTTAATCGCCAAATAATAAAATTCATAATACTTATAAAAGTAGAAACCACATTGTACCCAAGCTATAAGGAGGGACGTGTATTAAAACCCACTTAACTTGACTTGACTGACCGATCCCTGGGCAGTTCTCTGTCAGTTAATCTGTTACTCTTGCGGTGAATTAAAATTAGTTTTATGTATTGTCTGTATATACAGTATGTGTTTGCTTTCACAGACAAAAAGACAACAAGAAGACAGGTTTTGACATTGAGAGTCTTTTACTACGTGGGTGCACCGTCAGAAATACAGCTCATGCGTCAGGGATTGTGGTGTATGCAGGTAATAGTTTGGTTTCTGTACACTCAATTTTTGGATCATGCATCCTGTTTACAACTCACTGATACCTCCTGGTTCAGGGTGATTTAGTCATACAGTTCTCAGAAAAAATGCCACAGTACCACATATTCAGAAGTCATTCCCAGGGTCAAACGACAGCAGCCAACATAATCATAGCTGCATAGAATTTTCCATGATGCCTATGATTGAGAAAGTAATGCTTATTTAATTTTTAGTACAAGCATTACTAAGTATTAGTATAATGCAAATAATTGTATCAGTCCATCCCTTTCAAATGAAAAAAGCAATGAATATTCTTACTTCAATCATTAAAATATATACTGTATATATAAAACACTGACACATTATACACATTATACTACCCACACATCGTTACTGCAGTGCTACAAATTTAATTTAATTGTTTTTCAATATATATATATATATATATTTTTTCCCACTGTAGGCCATGAGTCAAAGTCAATGTTAAACAACAACAGACCAAGGTACAAACGTAGCAAACTGGAGAGGAAAATGAACAAGGACGTGCTCCTCTGTGTGCTTCTGCTCTTTTGCATGTGTCTCATAGGGGCCATAGGTAAGTAGGATTGAGAAGGTCATCTGTGCAAACTTGCTGTACATATAGATCACGAGCACGATTGGAATGTAGCTGACTGGAATGTTAAAATAAATCTTTTAATCCAGGCAGTATAAGGCGTTGCAGTGTTGATACACTGGGGAAGCCACAGTTGGCATTCCATTTCAATCTTGCCTTAGCTTCCATAGCTGTACATAGAAAGAGCTGTCATGACCTTGTGCAGAATCTTGTTTTCTAATCCTTATATAAGGTTAGGAGCTCAGGACAAATGAATGTCTCTAATTTTTTTGTTTTATTCTCACAGGTCATGCCTATTGGGTGACAACTTTCCCTAGTATCCCTATCTACTTTATCCCAGAAATGGATGGGAGTTTTATTCCTTCATTTCAAGCAGGGATCTACATGTTTTTTACCATGATTATCCTACTGCAGGTATAGAATGTAATATTGCAATTGATATGTTTTAGAATATTTTTTATATTACACAAACACACAAACACACAAACACACACAGAAATCTGTTCAACGTTCGAATGCCTCATTCAAATGATACGTGGGAGCTAATGGCCTGAACCAATTTTAGTCAACAGTGACAAATAAAATTACTGCTTCAGTAAAAAGTACAGATATTGTTTTAAATAGTTTCAATGTGTGAAAGTGATTAGCTCTCTAGGCTGTCATTTTTCACTCCAGACAGCTACCACAATAGCATCAGTAAACTCTCAGTGTTGGGGGAAAAAAAAAAAAAAAAACTTGGCATGTTATCACTCAAAACTATTTTTTTTTGTACACAATAATATCTATCTACATTTTTCTGCACCCACAATACACAAAATGTATCAAGTGTTACAGGAGCACTGGGTTAAGCAGTCACAAAAACAAATTATAAGAATTACCTTCCTGTCCAGGTGATGATCCCAATTTCACTCTACCTGTCCATCGAGCTGGTGAAGATTGGCCAGGTGTTCTTTATCACTCAAGACTTGGACCTATATGATGAGGAGAAGGACACTCGGGTCCAGTGCCGTGCTCTTAATATCACAGAGGACCTGGGCCAGATCCAATACGTCTTCTCAGACAAGACAGGGACTCTGACAGAAAACAAAATGGTGTTCCGCCGTTGCACTATAATGGGAACTGAATTCCCTCATGAGGATAATGGTGAGTTTTGGGCAACTTCAGTTGTTTTGGTGTATGATCCCAGAAACACAGTAAATACACCAGTTTATCTGGATGATAATATGTTGGTCTTGTTGTTTTGTTGCAGCAAAACAATTGGCCATTCTGGCAAAGAACACAGATCCAGATGAGGAGGTTATTTTCCAACGGAACAGACATATATCTCTGTTTTCTCTGGAGGAGATTCAGGAAGGCCCAGCAGGAGGCCGAGTGAACTCCACCACCTTTGCCAGGAGCAGATTTCACAGGCCAAGGTTCATAGCAGGAACCCCTGGAAGCCTTGCTTTCAGCAGCCCACTGGTGAGATCTTCTGGCAGACTTCTGACCTGATTGCCCACTAAAAAGCAGTTTTAGGTAGTTCCAAAATTATGTCTAGCAATTTCTAGCTCCATCTATATATCCCTGTTACCTTGGTAACCAATTCGGATTAGACTACTAAGCAATACCATGTCATACCATAACTTGCACACATTCCAGTAGAGAAACTTTTTACTAAGACAGTCTATATTTCAAACTAGGTGTTCATGTGTCTGATTTTAACTGTCATTTGTGCACATTTGCTATGTTGCAATGAAAAAAAAAACACAACAATTAAAATAGTAAAATAATAAAATAATTTCCCCCTCACATTAGCAATTGTCGGCCATTTGTGTCACTTAGAATTTTTTTTAAAATTATGACCATTTGCGAAGCACACAAGTTACAGCATATTCCAAAAAAATGTGCCAAAGTTACCAAGAAGCATTTCCACAAAATAAAGAATGCCATGTGAAGGCAGAAATATTAATTTGATGTAACTGTCATGTCATTTGTAAGCTTAATGTAAAGAACAAAGATCAAATACAAAGTATATCTTAAAGAAATGTTAAGGGTGAATCTAATATGATTTTATAAAAGGTGGCAACACTAAAGGCCTAATCATATCAACAATGTTTGATATGATTGTATGATTGTGGGGTAGAAAATTAGTTTTATTTATTAAGTATTGTTTAAATACAAAGATTGTCTGACCACTAGTTCTATGTATATCCAAATGCTTTTGGGTGGATACCCAGGGAAACAAATTGAGACTCTTTTAGGTACTTGCAGTCACGTAGTACCAGTAATAACAAAATATGGGAGTGAATACCTGACTGCAAAATTTTAAAATGAGTTTTCAACAGGACATTCACTTTTTTCAAATAACTACAATTTAAGTATACAGTGTTTCAACTCCCACAACACGGGTGGTAAGTTAAACACTATATTATGATTTCCTCTTATTCACATTGTGGCATTTAAAAATGTAAGATATTTATCAAGCAGATTTATCTTCTACAGAAACAACCATCATGCTTCACAATGTGGACAGTGGTACAAAGAAAAATTTCTGTTCAGAAAAAAATTGAATCCAATAAAAATCAACAATTTGTACACAGGTGACTAGATACATTTTTTTAATAGTGTGGACAGCAAAACTATAAACCTGTCTGTTTGGTGGTCAGATCTTTCCCCTGTGATGCATGGCAGGGTAGTGAATCAATAATGCAATTTTTTTCAGCAGATTTAGTAGGGGTACCCTGTGGAGACGATCTGCACTGAGCCATGGTTATATGAGAGTTAGTGGTAGGTGCAGATGAGATGAGGTGAGGTGGCTTCAAATAGGAGCGAACAGACCGTCAATGTCTCGTCCCTGTAAATGGACAGATCCAGCACGCAGATGGCCGGCCAGCTTGGTGTGAGAAAGAAACAGAGGAATGCTGGTTCCATTGCTCTCGTTGTCTGTGCGTTGACATATGGGCCTGCTGAGGTGCATTAAACATGGCCTACTGCTTTGCCATAGCCCACCACTCTTTCCCACAGCTTCCCTCATCCCAGCACACTCTGCTCTCATTCCATTTTACAGTATCCGCCATAGGGATGCATATGACACAATGCTTTGGGTAGGTGATGTCAGCATGTGTGTATGTTGTTCCATGGATAACCACTAAGGATGTTGGCTTGTTGTTTGGTTGAACAGGAAACTGAGGTGCTTCCAGACCAGACATTGCTCCAGCTAGTAGAAGAAGCTGCATGTGGAGGCAAAAATGCACAGTACCTGGAGTTCTTTCTGGCTTTAACCATCTGCAACACAGTAGTGGTTTCAACAAAAGAAGGCCAGAGACAAAGGGTAAGATAAGTGGTCATGTTAACCTTGGCTTTACAGCAAAGGACAGCACTATGCTTTCATGAACTGAGTCACAGCACAAAAACAACCTTGATGTCAAAATAATAGCCTTAATAATGTACTATGCACAGCGACTCCTCCATGCACTGTGTCTCCAACTCTGCTGCCCCCCAGATATTATTATGGTCTGTATGACTAATCCTACTCTACCTACTTTGAAACAGCTCAGTGCCGCTGTGAAAAATGGGGATATTTAAGTGCATACAAGCAGCAATGGATTGCTTCATGTTTTATGCTATTAGAACATTCTTCTGGGCCAGGGGTCATTCCAACTTTGCAATTTTAGTCTTAACCCTTAATCGGGCAGAGAACCACATCAGGTAACTTTGTCAGTGCCAGTCATTACCCATTACCTCAAGAAAAAAAAATCATGTTTGTATAAAACAAAAGTTTTTTGTTTTTTTGCACATTTTATGTTTTAATAAATGTGCCTTTATCTATAACTGATGAATGGTCCATATACATATATATATATATAGATATAGATATAGATATATAGATAGATAGATATAGATAGATAGATTGATTGTTTTA